>LR539525.1:150562-256872 GCA_900536315.3 Caenorhabditis becei
TCACTCACCAACTGCGCGGCCTGCTGCCTGACTTGTCGATTCGGACTGGCATCATGTGCCCCAGTGACCTGTACACTCCTCAATCGAATCTCGTCAATGATCCCCTGAATGCTCTGCCAGAGTTCCCGAGCCGGTTGCCATTCCGAAAGATCCACAGTATTCGAAGCATCCCTCTCGACGTCATGGAGCCAGTGACGAGTGTGGGTGAGCTGAACGGCGACGGGGTCAGGTGCTCCATTGGTATAAGACCCCTGGGATCCTTGATGCCTTGTCAGTGTCGATGATGACTCCCTGGAGTAGGTCTTCTGATCCTCTTCATCCTGAACATCCTCTTCCGATGATTCCTGAGGTGTCCTCTGAGACGAAGAGCTGGATCCTTCCTTGACATGTTCCGAAGTCATCTCCACTACAGTACTCCGGGACTCTGTTGTTCCTGACTCGGACATTTGATCCTCAGTCAGGTAAGAAGCCAAATCATGGCAATCGGCAATGACTCCGGCGGACTCTGTCAACACTTGAACCACCCGCTTCGCATTCTTCCCTGCCAATTTAATGGCTGGTGGCAGATTAGCCGTCTGGACACGCTTCTTGATATCATTCACTGATAACTTGAGCTTATCAACATCCCGCAAACAACCCTCCACATTCTCCCGCGATGGAGTGTAGATCACAGCCATCCGGATCGCATTGGCTCGCCTCACAACATCCCTTGCCAGTGCCTCCAGTGAATCGATATCCTGCCAGAAGGCATCACAAGTCTCCCGTGAGCCGGCGACCCATTTGTGAGCATCTGAGAGCTCGTCACGGACCATTGCGACGCGTTTAGCGGTGTCTGAGAAGTTACGGCGGAGATCGTGATGGGCATCGCCTTTGAGGGAGGGAATGATCATGTTCTTGGCCATTTCCAGTTGAACCATGTCGGTTTTTCTGGAAAAAATGAAAGGAATAAGGGGATTGGAAGGCTTAAAATTGATCTAGAAAAGCCTAAAGTGACCTAACGCAGCCTGAAATCGGCCCTGGAAGGCCTGGAAATTGATCTGGAAAGGCTTGAAACTGGCTAACCGGAATCTGATCTAGAAATTCTTGAAATAAGCCGAAAAGGCCTGAAAATGACCTAAGTTAACGTGACATGTTAAGGTCTAAAATTGGCTTATTCAGGACTGAAATTTATCTAGAAAAGCCTAAATTTGGTCTGGAACAGCTTGGAAATTGACCTAGGGAGAGGCTTGAAACTGGCTAACTGAGGTTTGGATTCTGGTCTAGAAAAGGCTAAAACTGGCTTGAAAAAGCCTGAAAATGACCTAGAGAAGCCCGAAATTGGCCTATTCGGGCCTGAAATTGATCTAAAAAAGCCTGAAATCGGCCCTGAAAGGCTTGGAACTTGACTTCGAGAGACTTGAAACTGGGTAACTTGAAACCTGGAATCTGATCTAGAAAGGTTTGGAATTGGCCTGAAAAAGCCTAGAATGGCCTAACGAAGCCTAAAATTGGCCTATTCAGGCCTGGAATTTATCTAGAAAAGCGTAAATTTGGTCTTGAACAGCCTAGAAAGGCTCGAAACTGGCTAATAGGAATCTGATCTAGAAAGGACTGAAATAGGCCTGAAAAGGCCTGAAAAGGCCTAGAATGGCCTATATAAGTCTGATATCAGGCCTGGAAGGCTTGGAATTGGCCTGAAGAAGCCTGAGATTGGCCTAGACAGGTCCAAACAGGCCTGAAATTGATGTTCTAAACATGACATGTTGGAGCCTAGAATTGAAGCGGTCAGGCTTGATATTGGGTCAAGAAAAGTCTAGAAGTGACCTAAAAAGCCTGGAATTTGCCTAATCAGGCCTAGAATCGGCCTCAAAAAGCCTTAAGCCTTAGAAAGACCTATCCAAGCCTAACATCAGGCCTGAAAGCCCGAAAGCCCATAAGCCTGGAAGCCCAGAAGCCGGAAACCTCAAGCCTCAAGCCTGGAAGCCTGGAAGCCCAGGAGTTCGAAAGCACGGAAGCCCAGAAGCCCAGAAGCCTAGAACCTCAAAAGCCTATAAGCCTACAAGTCTCAAGCCTCAAGCCTCAATCCTCAAGCGCATAAACCTAGAAGCCTAGAAAAGCCTGAAAACGGCCTAAAAAGCCTCAGACCGGCCCAAAAACCTCCTCCCACTCACTTCTCCTGCAACTCCTTCGTAAACGCAGTCAACCTGCCATCCAACTTCTCCAGTCCATCTCCATCCAACGAGTTCACATTCTGTGCGGCCTCCTTCTCCGCCGACTCACACCATGCCACCATCTCAGCGAGCTCTTCCTTGAGTTCCGGCTCCGTCAGAGCACTTGATAACGCCTTGGTAATAGCCGCCGACTCGGCTTGACCCACTTTCCGGAATCTGTCCTCGATATCGTAGACTCTCTTCCGGACATCTTGAGATTTCGGCGAATCGTCCTGCATTCGAGGGACCAGTTGGGACAACTTCTTGACCAGATCAATGACGGGTCCTTCGGCATTGGCCACTTTTTTGCGAAGCTCGCCGAGCAGGATTGGAGCAGATTTACGGTCCATGGAGGGGATGTTGTCCTGCTCGTAGCGCTCGGCGTCGTCGACAAGTTGGTCGGAGGTGGAGATGAGCTGGAAACAGGGAAATTGGGGATGGCCTAGAATCCGACAAATGGAGAAAGTTAGGCCAGCACTGAAAGGAAGACTAGTTTTTACACTTCATGGCCTAGAGACCGGAAAGTTAGGCCACCACTGGAAAGTTTGGATTCAGGAGGGATTCAGGGATTCTGTCAGGTGGCCTAGGATCCGACAAATGGAGAAAGTTAGGCCATCACTGTTCAAAAGCTTCTAAACTCAAAGGGGGACTAGTTTTTACACTCGATGGCCTAGATTTCAAAAAGTTAGGCCATCACTGAAAAGTCCGGATTTAGAAGCCAAAAATCAAACATTCTGAAGCTAGGATTCTGGGGATTCTGAGATTCTGGAGCCTTCCAGGGATTCTGGATATTCTGAGCTTTAGGGACAGATCTGAAGTTCCGCCAGGTGGCCTAGGATCCGACAAAGTGAGAAAGTTAGGCCAGCACTGTTCTAAAGCTCCAAACCTTCAATTTTCATCAATTTTGGGAGGGGGACTAGTTTTTACACTGGCCTAGAATCTGAAAAGTTAGGCCACCAGTGGAAAGTTTGGATTCAGAAACCAAAAATCGATAAAACTGCAAAGTGGAGATTCTACGAAATTTTGCGAAATTCCGATGTAAAAGAGGCACCTCAAAGTGTAAATCCAAGTATCTGATAATTCGGAAAGTGGTCCCCCCGTGGTCCCCCGAGGGTCCCCCTCTCAAATATTACAACTAACCTCTTGCAATGACTTCCACTCGTCGTTAAACTTTGGAAGTTTCTCCTTGCGTTGAAGGGCCATTTGACGAAGCATCTGGAAATGATATGATGCGATGACGCAGGGTTCTTTGGGGGGAGTGGTCTTTGGGATTCCATAGGATTCAGGATTCAGAATCTTGATTTTTGATTTTCAGAATCTCCGAATTTCAGCTTCAAAGTATAGAATTCTCTAAAATTTGAGATTCAAAACGTTTGTGCTCATTTTTGGCTAAATTTTACTTGAAATTTTTCAATTTTTTTTTTCATATTTTCCAAATAGAAAAACTAGATTTGGCAATTTTCAGCCTACAAGTCTCAAATGTTTTTCTGGAAAAATTAAAAAAAAATTCATTTTTTGTTTGGTTGACCTAATTGTTTGACCCAAGTTTGACCTAATAAACCCTCTTATGAAATTTTTTTTGACTTTGAAATAAATTTTTTCAGCTAGATAAAGGTGTCAAAATCAGTTTTGTAGTTGGTCCAAACTTCGGAAACATTTTGTGAAATGGTGAAAAAAATAGGTGAAAAATTGATAAAAACTTGAAAATTAGCGATTTTTGACTTTATCGAAAAGCCTCGAGTTAAATTTTTTTACTTCAAAATAAATTTTTTCAGTTAGATAAAGGTGTTAAAATTAATTTTGTAGTGGACTAAAACTACTGAAAATTTTTTGAAATTGAGAAAAAAATCGTTGAAAACAGGGGATTTCTCACCATAATCCTCTCCCTTGCACTTTCCGCTTGCAGTACATTAATCGTCATCTCATTCCTAGCCAAAACCCCTTCACAACTCTCCAATCGATCCAACGTCTTCTTCAAATCATCCTCAGCCGACTCCAAATAATCAAACGGAAACTCTTCAAAGTTGGTATGCGAGTCCTCGATAGAATCCAAAGTCTCGAACATGGCAGCCATCTGGGAGTCAGAATCTGAAGGCGTGGGCTCCTGTAGCTCATCTCCAGATGAGATGTTCGCAGTTTCTTCGTAGACATCAACAGGAACTTCACGGACGGTTCGTTCGATGGATTCCTGGGCTGGACGGGCTCGAAGGATCTCGGAAGTGGAGACTTCCGCGATTTGGGCTTCAGGCTTTTGGGCTTTAGGCTTCTGGGCCTGAGGTTCAGGCGTTTGGGTTTCGGGCTTTTGAGCCTGGGCTTCAGGCTTTTGGGCCAGCACCACATGCTCAATAACTTTGGTCGATTCATACGGCAGAATTATCACTCTATCAACGGCTTCCTCATCTTTGAGCTGTCGGACTTCAAGTTTGGGCTCGGCCTGGGCTTGGGCCTGGGCCTGAGCCTCTTGGGCCCTTGCCACCGTAACCGCTTCACTGATAACACTATCATCTTCCGTTGCCGTGCCATACGCCTCCATTGCCAGTTGCAAGCTTGACCTGCTATTCCGATCCGGGCTTGATGTAGGCTTTTCCGGGCTGGATTCAGGCTTCACCTTATCTTTTTCCTTATCAGTCTTCTCCTCCTCCTCTTGCTTCTTCTCCGTCGCCGTCAACCTCGCCTCAAGCCTCTCCACTCGATCCCTAACCCGATCCATCGTCGAATCATGGATCTGTGGTGACTTCCCAGGCAACGAACAATGAATCGCTGTGGCTCTAGACGTCAGCGAAGCCAAATACGCATCCCGTTCCGCCAGCTCTTTCCGCGTGGATTTCGCAATCACCACGTCATCCAAATTCCTCTCTGTGAACACCTCCAACACCAGCATGAACTGCTCGATATCCCTTATCAGTTGCTCATGCTGCTCCGCCAACGGAGCCACCTTATCACGATGCTTATCAAGATCCGTTTCGACTTCTTCAATCTTATTCGCCAACTCATCCAACCTCTCGATCGCCGCATGCGTCTGCAACTCCAATCTTCCAGTCTCTGCGATCTTCCGACCTTCCTCAATCACATCATCCAACGGGGGCCTATACTCATCCAGGTATACATCCAGATCCTCTATCCGCTTCTGATACTCTTTCGCAGATCCAACTGGTGACGTGTCAAAGTCCAAGTGACCTCCAATGTCTTTCAGCAACTCGTACAACTCATCAACTCTCTTGTCAAACGGTCCATCTTCACTTAGCTCGGCGTCATGGAGCTCTGGTGGTGGAGCACTTGTCAGAGAAGACTTTTGCTCTAGCTCCGCCCATTTCTTATTCAGATTCGTCAGAACATCTGATGACGTGGCGGCCAGATGTGGATTCTTTGCTGCCAACTTCCGGGTCCTTGATGATAACCTATCCCTATCAGCTCTCAGGAATCGGAGCTTCTCTGCTATCAGCTTCGGCTCCTTATCAGCCACTTCTGCGAGTCCTTTCTCGAGATTCTGATGCAACTCGTCAATCTCCAGAAGTGCGGATTCGTCGTCTTCTGACATTTCCTGGATGGTACGGCACCAGGAATTCAGGCGGTTTTTAAGGGCATCGGCACGAAGGCGTTTGAGGGAAAGCACGTCGTCCGAGACTTTGATGGCACGTTCGCTGAAAAGAAGGAGATGATGGGATTGGGGTCAAGGTTGGGTCAGGGATTCATGGATTCAGAAGCCAGAGGATTCAGAATTCCAAAAATTCAGACATTTGGGATTCAGGACTCAGGGTCAGGGGATTCAGAAGTTCAAGGATTCTGAGAATCAGGGATTCAGAAGTCATGGGATTCAGAAGTCAAGGGATTCAGAAATTTGATGATTCTGGGATTCAGGCTTCAGAATCCAGAATCCTAAACAGTGATTTTCCTAGAAAAACCTCTAAAAAATGACATTTTTGCCTGAAAACCAGCGTTTTTCGTCAATTTTCAGTGGTGGCCTAGTTTTCTCACTTTGTCGGATCCTAGGCCACCCGGCAGAAATTCCGATCTGTCCCTAGGTCTCAGAATCTCAGAATCCTTAGAATTCTAGCTTCAGAATTATTGATTTTTGGCTTTAAAATCCGATCTTTTCAGTGATGGCCTAACTTTTCGGATTCTAGGCCACCAAGTGTAGAAACTAGTCCCCCTTTCCAAAATTGATAAAAACTGAAAGTTTTGGAGCTTTTTAACAGTTATGGCCTAACTTTCAGACTTTGTCGGATTCTAGGCCATCAGAATTTCAGGATTCTGGAGCTCAGAACCCCCTGAAGCCTTCTGAATCTTGTATTCAGAATCCGCACTTCAGAATCCTTGCCCCATGCCCCTTTACTCACTTCAACTGTCTCTGCAAATGTGCCGCATTATTCATCGCCGCCTCATTTCGATTCCACTCGCTTATCAGTTCATTAACCACCGCCTCTTCCTCCGGCTTATCACTAGCCGCATACTGATCCAACCGATGCTCCATTTCCTCCAAAAACCTCTCGATTTCATCCGATTCCATCCTCAACCGCTGATACATCTCCACACAGTCCTCGAGTCTCTCCACACAAGTCGCTCCTCTCTCGTACAACTCCTTGCTCTTCGTCTTGGCATACTGTAGCTTCTGACCCGTCTCCTTTGCAGATTCCTCATCCAAAATCTTATCTTTTATCAGCTGATCTCGATTCTCCATCAGATCCTTCCATTTCTCTTGTGCTCCATCGAGCATCCTTATCAGTGCTCGAACTTCCATCAGTGCTCCGCCGCATTCGGCTCCATCGATTCCGGTGGTATCATCCAGACCCATTTCCACGTTTGATAAGGTTGTTATCACTTTTTCAAGCTTTTCTTCAAATCCTTTAGGGCGCTTGAATTCGTTGAATTTGCGACGGAGTTCTGACATGGTCTCCTGGAAAATGAGTGTTTTGTTTCGACTGATAACTTGTTTGCTATCAGTGATAGGGGAAAGTTGTCAACTGATAAAATGTAGAGCTGGTGATAAAAAACATTTCATCAGTTGACAACTTTCCCCTATCACTGATAATTCTCGAGTTATCACTGCTGATAAACCTTCTTTTCTATTTTTCCTCTTATCACAAAATCTATCAGTGATAGCAAAAATTTGTCAATTGATGAGCACATCAAGCTGATAATTTTATCAGTTGACAACTTTTTTCTATCACTGATAACTCTCGAGTTATCAGCTGATCAAACTCCTTATCACTAATGCTACCATCTCCTTTCCCCCTTGAGCTATCAAAAAGCGGCCAACTGATAACCCACTCCAAATTTAATTTCCAATCGATTGATAACGTTATCACTGATATCAAATCACTCACATTCGCATGATCCAACTGTTCTCTCATCCTCACAGCATCCTCTTTTTCCATAGCCAACGAGTTCATCTCATTGAGTTTTGCTGTCCAGTCATCGAATTCTCGCGAGAGTTTCTAGAGGAAATTATCAATTGATAAGTTGATAAAGTGATAAGAAAACAGGAAAACCATGCGAAAAACACAACAATTGATTGATTATTGATTTTTTGAGAAATTCAAAAAAGTTTGAAACACCATGCTCATCAACGCCTTACCGGTATCAGTTCAGCTTCATTTCCCAGATCTTCCTGAACAAATCTTATCAGTTTTATGGTTTCTTATCAGTTATCACTAATCAAGCTCTTATCACTGATAACTTACATGATACTCGTGAGGGATATCAAACGCCGAGATGTCTGCACTTTTCCGGGATTGCAACAGGAACCCGATTCGGACGCTCCAGTTCTGGAATTTTGGTTTTTTTGTTATCAGTGATAGCAGTGATAAGGTTTGATGGCTTATCACTGATAAGAGTCTTATCAGTTATCAATACCTGGAACAGCATAATCTGTTTCTCGAAATCTTCACATTCCGAAACTGTCCTCGAAAGTGCTGCCAGTGCTTCATTCGCTTTCAGAGCAATCTCATCCTTGGCTTCTGCCAGCTTGGCGAGCTTCTGTCTGGAGCCGTCGTCCATCGGAAGGGAGCCGATTTCGCCGAAGAGGCTCGAGATGTTGTCGAGGGAGCTTTCGAGGTGCTGGAACAGAAAAAGCTTGTTTTTGAGCTCTGTTATCTCGAGACTGATAAGAGATAGCGAAAAGTTGTCAACTGATAAAATGTTCCTTATCACTAGATAATCAACTTTGTAGTTGAAAGCTTTTTGCTACTTCCTATAGTAACCCATATATCGATTGATTTCTGAAGTTCATCCAAATAGACATCTTACCAATCTTCAAGGAACTTTATCTCGAGACTGATAAGAGATAGCAAAAAGTTGTCAACTGATAAAATGTTTCTTATCATTAGCTGATAATTTTTGTAGTTGACAACTTTTCACCATCTTCTACAATAACCCAGATATCGATTGATTTCTAAAGCTTATTCGAAATTGACATCTAATTAATTTCAAGGCACTGTGTCTCGAGACTGATAAGAGATAGCAAAAAGCTGTCAACTGATAAAATGTTTTTTATCACTAGTTGATCAACTTTGTAATTAATAACTTTACCCCATCTCCTACCGTAACCCAGATAACTCACATCCAAATGCTCCGCTGCTGCTTCTGCATCCAACGATTCCCTCTTTCCCTCAATCGCCGACTTGATCTCGCTCAGAGCCTCTTCGCCTTCCCGGAGGCGTTCTGAAAAGCAATAAGGTGATAGTGATAGACTGATAAGAAAAACAAGTAACCACAAAAACTTCACAGAAAAAACCGAAAATATGTGTGTTTCGGGAGGAATGGAGGCTATGGGATAGTTGAGCCAAAAGAGCAAATATTGACTTGGAGAAAGGGATTTTTTGTTTTCTGGTCGGCGGTTTTCTTGCGAAATTCTCTGTTTTTATCTCTAGATCTCTGAAGGGCTCAAGTGGACTGTACGGAAGGGAGAAGTTTGGCAGGTTTGGGGGATTCTGGAGGATTCTAAAGATTCTGGAGCCAAGATTCTGGAGATTCTGAGATTCTGAAGCTTACTAAGGATTCTAGAGCTTCTTAGGGATTCTGGAGCCTTCTGGAGATTCAGAAACTGAGATTCTGGGATTCTGAATCCTTCAGGGGATTCTGGACCCTTCTAGACATTCAGAAGCTAAAATTTTGAAATTCTGAAGTCTACTAGGGATTCTTGAGACTTTTATGGATTCTGGAGCTAGGATTCTGGGATTCTGAAGCTTTCTAGAGATTCTGGAGACTTCTGAGGATTCAGAAGCTCAGATTCTGAGATTCTGAGCCCTAGGGACAGATCTGAAGGTCTGCTCGGTGGCCTAGGATCCGACAAAGTGAAAAAGTTAGGCTAGCACTGTTCAAAAGTTCCAAAACGTTCGGTTCTCATCAATTTTGGGAAGGGGGACTAGTTTTTACACTTGATGGCCTAGAATCCGAAAAGTTAGGCCATTACTGAAAAGTTCGTATTTTGAAGTCAAGCTTCAGGGATTCTGCAAGGTGGCCTAGGATCCGAAAAAATTAGAAAGTTAGGCCATCACTGTTCAAAAAGCTCCGAAACTTTCAGTTTCCATCAGTTTTTAGAAGGGGGACTAGTTTTTACACTTGATGGCTCAGAATCACAAAAGTTAGGCCACCACTCTAATGGGATTCTGAATTCAACTCACTCTGAATAAAGTGTTCCTGATCCCTCTTGGCCTTGTCCAACCTCTCCTCCAAATCTCCTTCCAACTCGCTCCATCTCTTGCCCAACTTCTCAATCGCTTCCTTCACACTCTTCACTATTCCCTCCGCCAAATCGTCATCCATACTCAACATCTTCTCCGCTGTTCGCTCCGCCTCTTTTCGTTGCGAGACCCGAGATGTGAGCTTTTCGGATTCTTTCTCGAGACTTCTCACCAGATCGGCGATTTCCAGGTCCGAACCGGTTAGGCGATCAACGGCGCGTTCGACTTCTTCCAGGGTTGCTTCGGCGGTCTGGAAGTGATAAGTGATAAGGAATGCTGATAACAACTTGTTTCTAGATAATGTTATCAGTTGACCGTTTTACTCCTACAGTAACCCAGACAACAATCACTTCCTTTGAATCCATTGTATCTCGCGATTTATAAGAGATAGCAAAAAGTTGTCAACTGATAAATTGTTCCTTATCACAAACTGATAAATTCTGTAGTTGACAACTCTTGTCCATCTCCTACAGTAACCCAGATATCAATTGATTTCTAAAGCTCATCCAAAATTGACATCTTATCAATCTTCAGGGCACTGTATCTCGAGACTGATAAAAGATAGCAGAAAGTTGTCAACTGATAAAATGTTTCTTATTACTTGATCATCAATTTTGCAGTTGACAACTTTTCCCCATCTCCTACAGTAACCCAGATATCAATTGATTTCTCAAGCTTACTTAAGAATAACACCTCAATCTTTTGGACCTTCTATCTCGAGACTGATAAAAGATATCCAAACGCTGTCAGTTAATAAAATGTTCCTTATCATCAGCTAAATAATATTGTAATTGACAACTTTTCCCCATTTCCTACAGTAACCCAGATATCGATCAATTTTCATAGCTCATCCGAAATTGACATCTTGTTAATCTTCAGGACACTCTATCTTGAGACTGATAAGAGATAGCCAAAAGTTGTCAACTGATAAGATATTTCTTATCACCCGCTTGTTAACTTTGTAGTTCACAACTTTTTCCCATCTCTCACAGTAACCTAGATATCGATTGATTTCTAAAGCTCATCCGAAGTTGATGTTTTATCAATCTTCAGAGCACTATCTCGTGACTGATAAAATATAGTCAAAAGCTGTCAACTGATAAAATGTTCCTTATCACTAGATAAAAACATTTAAGTTATTATATCTCACCTCGAACCTCTGCCTCGCCGCCACGGTAACTCTTCTCTTCTCCTCCATCTCCGCCTTCCTCGTCTCGGCCTTCTCCACAGTTTCATTGCTCATACTCCAATTCCTAGCTCTATCAACTGCTCGTTGAGCTCTCAGAAGATCTTTTTCAATTGCTTCCAAGTCACCTACAGTACTCCAAGGCCCGTCCAACTCTTCAATAACTGCCTTTTCCGAGTTGAGCGGTGAGGAAGGATGCGGTTCGGCGGATTCATTCGACAACTCGGTTTGTCCCATCGGAACTTCTTCCTCTTCAGATTCAATAAACTTCACATGCTTCTCCTCCCCATCTCCAGATTCAGATCTCAACCCTTGAAGCCGTTTTCCAGCGATTTCCAGTCCCTTCTTCAGAATCGCTTTCTTGACGAGATCCTTCTCGATGAAATTGACGTTTTTGTCCTGGACAAGAAGCTGTTGCTCGAGTTTATCGATTCTGGAGCGTCGTTCGGAAGCAGGAAGGTGCGAGAGCTCGTTGATGACTCTGGAAATGGGAAAGTTAGGGTTCAGGCAAATTCAGGCTGATTCAGGCTTTTGGGCGGGCTTTCGGGCCAGTCAGATTTGAAGCTTGACCTTTTTCAGAGTGTCTGGGCCAATTCAAACTATCGGCTTTCAGGCTTCTAATTTAGGCCCATCTAGGCCAACTCAGATTTGAAAACTTGGCGAGTTCAGACCTGAAAACCTAGGCTTTTTTAGGCTTTAGGTCTACGCCAAACCAGGCCTCGCTGGGCCTATTCTGTTCAGGACCCTATAGGCCTAATAGGTGGCTTACCTAGACCTGATAGGCCTACTAGACTATTTCAGGCTGTCAGTTTCAAATCAGGTCTATTCAAGGGAATCTTGGGCCTATTCGGGCTTATCTAGGCCTGGCCTAACCCAGCCTACTTCAGCCTACACTGCAGGACTTGAAGCCTATTGAGCCACTTCAGGCTCTCGAGGCCAATTCAGGCTAAATTAGGCCTAACCTGATTCGGCCTACTTTAGCCTAAACTCACTTATTCACTGCCCGGACTTGAAGCCCAAATATTTCAGACTGTCTAGGTCAGTTCATGTCAAGCTCAACCTTATTGGGCCTATTTGGGCCAGGCCTACTTCGGCCTACTTCGGGTCACTTCAACCCGAGTCTGTTCAGGCCTGTTCAGGCAAACCGTGGGCTTAGTTGGATCTGGTTTACTTCGGATTACTCTGGCCTACTTTGGCCCAAACTCCTATCTATTGCCGGGACTTGAAGCACATGGGACTACTTTAGGCTGTCTAGGTCAATTCAGGCCAATTTAGGCTCATCTAGGCCCCCTCCAACCCCCCTCACTCACTTATCCACCGCCTCAATCCACTGTTCGATCTTCGCCGCCACCGCCGCCTCCTCTCCTCCATCATTCGCCTGCCCCGTCAGCACATTCATCGCCTCACTGATCTTCGTCACAATCCTCGCCCATCCCTTTGCAAACTGCTCAAACGCATCATTAGCCCTCTTGAGCTGTTTTGCATTGAGCTTCGCCGCATGCAAATGCTCCAGTTCCAACTGCAACCGATTGACTCTCGCTTCCTGTTCCTTTATCTGAATCAGCTTCTCCTGACAAGTATTCATCATCTTCCTGACTTGATCAGCTTTCCGTGACACTTCAAAGTTCTCGGACCATTCCTGAAGGGGTACCAGCTCATGAGAAAGCTTCGAGATGTGAAGCAAGAACTTGTCGACCAGCTGATTCTTCAGCTCCTCTCCCTCAGTATCCGTAGATATCCCCTCTGACGAATGATCCGGTTCCTTGACTTCCTTCACCTCCTGAAGCCCCTTCACATCCGCTTTTCCACTCTTCACAAGTGTCTTTCCATGCTCTTCAATCCTCGCCACCAAGTTATCCCATCTCTGGGTGATCGAGTCAAGGGACCTTCTCACATCATTCGCAGCTGATCCATTCGACTCATCCAACCTTCCCACCAGCTCACACGACAGTTGACTCAGCCTTACAAAACTCGAATGTTCAGTTTCCAGCGCTTCCTCGGTCTTCTGAAGTCGTCGGATCTGTTGAGCGACTTGAGCTTCGTCTTCCAGATGATGTGCGGACTTTAGGCCTGTCACTTCTGATTCTCGAGCTGTCAGCCAATCGGAGAGGTTCTCGAAGACTTCATTAGTCCGATCGATTAGATCTGCTAGGCCGTCAAGCTTGGCGGCCCGTTTCTCGGCCCACTCGCACACCTGGGCCCAGCGGACTGAAACTGCACTCAACGCGTCTTCCAGGGAAGCCACAGAAGCATCATTCTCCTCATCTACCACTGCCACAAAGCTTTCTAATTTATCGATTGTCTCTTGGAAATCGTTGAGTTTCTGTTGGAATTTGGTGTGAAGTTCGATTTGACGAATGGCTTGGGTTGAGTCGGAGGCCACTGGACCGAACGATTCGATTTCGAGTTCGGTGGAAGAGAGCCATTGGCTTATGGCGTCGAGCTCGCTGAAAATTTGAGAAAATTAGAATAATTCTGCTGGAATTGAGATGAAAATGACAGTTTTTTGAAAATTTTTGTAAAAAAAATTTGAAAAAAAAATTTTTTTTTAATTTCTGAATTTTTTTTTCAAATTTTTTAATTTTTCGATTTTTTCTGTCAACTTTAGAATTTTTTTGACTGGAAAAATAGACAATTTCAAAAAAAAAAAGTTTTGGGAAAAAATCGGAAAATCTGAAAAGAAATTTTTTTTTAAATTTCATTTTTCGATTTTCTGGATTTTCTATTTTTATCTTAAAATTTAAAAATTAAAATTTAAAAAAAAATTGGTGAAAAAAAATCCAAAAAAAAAAATTTTTTTTTGGAATTTTTTTTTGAAATTTTTGAAAATTTTGGAAAAAAATGAATTAGCTGAAATTCACCTAAAAACCAGGTAAAATGCACCAAAAATTGTGAAAATCGGCCTAAAAACGTTCAAAACGGCCAAAATCAGCCATTTTTCGCCATTTTCGGCAAATTTTGAGAGATTTTTTGCCAAATTTGGACTTTTCAGACCTGTTTTCAATGCTCAAAGCCTATTGTTCAATGAAAACTGAGGAACCTTATCAATTTCTGTAAAAAACAAAAAATTGAAAAAATTTCAGTTTTTTTCGTTGATTTTCGGTCATTTTTGGCCAATTTTGGTCAAATTCCTTCTATTTTTTTGTTTTTTTTTGTTTTTTTTGCTGTTTTTCTCTGCAACTGACTGATAATCTCTTATCAGTGATAATCTTATCAGTGATAACTAACCTCTGCTGCAAATGATTAATCTGTTGCTGCAAAAGAGCCTGTTCCTGCATCGCCTGCTCTCTCAACGCCTCCCATCTCGTGTTGACCAAGTGCAATTTCCCAGCAATCGCCTCCTTTTCCTCTTCATTTTCGCTCTTGTTACTCAACATTTGTCCCCGTAAAAGAACACGTCCTACAGTATCCTGACTGTCTGTAAGGCTCGACATGAAGATTTCGAAATCGGAAAACTGATTTCGAACTGCCGCCAGCTCGATTCGCGACATGTTCGTCAGGGTGGCGAGTTCATCTTCGGCTTCCAGAAGCCAAGTGAGCACTTGTTCGATGCATGACTTGAACTCGGCCAACTGCTCTTCTCGTCGCACTTTTTTGCTTTTTCCGGATTTTTGCGACGAAGAGGACGATTTACGGGAACGAACTTCGCTTTGGCTCTGGAAATTTGTAATTTTTCAACTTTTCTCATTTTTCTCTTTTATTCCATTAAAATTCGCTGAAAACCCCAGTTTTTGCTATTTTAAATGGTTTCGTGGCGAGACCGGACGGACAAAAAGAGGCATGCGCCTTTAAAACTACAGTAACCCAACATTTTTAACTTGCTGCTGTTTTTTTCAAAAAACACGAAAATTCCCTACTTTTCACTGCTTTTTTTGCAGAAAATGTGTTAAAATCAATAATTTTTTCACTATTTCTAATCTTTTTTTGTGAAAAATCACTGTAAACCCATAATTTCCTCAAAAATTCAATTTTTTCGATGTTTTTGCCATAAAAGCACTAAAAAAAAGAGCAGTTTTTCACTTTTTTGTCAAAAATTTGTTGGATCTTCTGATTGTATTTAATTTCTCCTCATTTTTCCCTTTTTTTTTAAATTCGCCCAAAATCTCGCAATTTCCCCAGAAAAACCGCAAAAATCCATGAAAAATGATTTCGTGGCGAGACCTGCCGGACAAAATGTGGCATGCGCCTTTAAAACTACAGTAACCCAACGTTTTTCGATTAATCGCGATTTTTACCATTTTTGATGGATTTTCTCCTAATTTTCGCTGAATAATTTAAATTCTTCTTTCAATATTTGAAGAAAAAAACCGAAAATTTAAAATTACCTCAATGGACTGCTCAAAACTCTTTCCTCGATCCAATTGTGCCTGTTGTGGCTGAAGAACCTGGTGGGCGGTTGGTGATTGCGGAACTTGAAGGGCTGATAAGTGATAGGAAACCGAGTGATAAGAGAGATAGTACCTGATGACGTAGACGGCTGAGATTGCATTTTTTGTTGAGCCAACGCCAATGCGGCAGCTTTTTGTTGGGCTTCTATTTCGTCCTGGAAAATTGGTTACTGTAGCTTATCAGAGCTTATCACTCACTTCAATTTTACTATTCGAAATCATTGCCAAATACAAGTTCATCAAATAGCATAACACCGAGTGAGAATCGAGTTGTTCGCTGTGGAGATCTGAAAAAGTCAAACTTAGCTTCTAGTCGATGAATTTTTGGATTTCCTGGACTAAAATGTTTGTTTTCATGAGAAAACGGGATTTTCAAAAAGTTTGAGTGAATTTTTATTTGTGAAAAAGAAGTTTTCAAAAATTTCTTTTTTTTTTCTGAAAATCTCCAGAATTCTCCAGGAATACACTAATACAAAGAGATATAATTGTGCGTTGGGATGTCTGAGACATAAAACAGCGATGGGCGGCAATAAACGGTAATCGAATATGTGATATATATATAAATTTGCGCGCTTGCCCTTTAGACACCTGCGGGTTTTACGAGCGGAAAGAGAATGTGTAAAGCACTTTGGAATAAGTATTATTACAAAAGATTCGTCATGGCTGTATTGGTTGGATATTGCATTCGGGAAGGAAGGGAAAGAACCGTTCAATCTGGTGACGGGGAGCTAAATTGCATTTTTCAGGTCGGTGAGACTAGGTTAAAAAGAGTAGGTCCTGGCCGGGTTCGAACCGGCGACCTTCTGCGTGTGAAGCAGACGTGATAACCACTACACCACAGGACCTGCCGGGAGCGCATGCCCGCCGGTGCGCTTATCTGTGCGCCGAAATGAAGTGGGGAGCGGGGGTTTTCAGAAATTGAAAAAGGGTGATAATGCATAGGAAATCGGAATTCTGATAAACTTCCGTTATCAGTCACAATATCCGTAACAATAACAATACATTCCTTCTACGGAAAAGAACAAAAAAACCGCGGATCCAGTTTCTGCAAGTTTATCTTTATCTTGCAAAGAGACCGTGCACTTCCGGCGTCGATTCGCCTGATAAATCAGTTCGGCGCGTTTCTGACGGTGATAAGGTGATAAGGAAGGAATCGGGCATGACGCTGATAGCGCGAGAATTTTTGGGTGTTCTGACCGATTTTTTGAAAAATATTTCATGTGAGTAAACTTTAACTTGATAAAAAGGTGTTGAAAAGATTTTTCAAAATTTTGAAATAAATTTTTTCAAATAGAAGAAGATTTCAAAAATAAACCTTTAGTTAGACAAAATTTCCAAAAAATTTTTTGAACTTCTGAAAAAAATCGTTGAAGTTTAAAAACCATGTTTTTGATGACTTTTCAGCGAATTTTCTTCGAGAAAAGATGAAAAATGAGTCAATTGGCTGTCTATCGGCCTAAGGAACAGACAATTGAACACAACACGGTTTTTCGCACACTTCATGGCTGTGTTGACAGTAAGGATGAGGGCGCGGCGAGAGAGAAGAGGCGCAGACGGGATGGGGTCAGAATTTAGAGAGAAACGGGGGGATTTAGTGGGGGTTGGGGTGGGAAATAGTGGGATTCAGGGGCTTTTGGAAAAAAATAAGAGGAAAAATAAAAAAAATGAAAAAATTGGAAAAAATAAAAAATTTTGAAAAAAAATTTTTTTTTCAAAATTTTTGATTTTTATACTTTTCAAATATTTTTTTCACAAATGAGAAAGTAATTAAATCATTGACAAATTTCATTTTTTCAAGATTTCCAGCCTTTTAGTCCAGGAATTTTGAAAATTCATCGACTAGAAGCTAAAATTCAAATTCGAAAATTGACAAAAATTTCAAAAATTTCATATTTTTTCAAAAGCTCGCAACTTTTTTTCTAGAAATTAAAATCGATCGAACCCATAGAAACACTCAATTTTACATAAATTTGAGCATTTTTGTCCAGGAATTTTTAAAATTCATCGACTGGAAGCTGAAATTCAAATACAAAAATTTTCAAAATTTTCAAAAATTCACTTTTTTCTTATTTTTTCATTTTTTCACAAATAAAAACGCACTAATCTGTTCAAAATTCGTATTTTTGTGTCAATTTCCGTATTTTAGTCCAGGAATTTCGAAAATTCCTCGACGAGAACCTAATATTCAAGTTCAAAAAATCCGAATTTTTCAATGGTTCAAAACCGAAAAAATCGTCTCGAAAAAAAAGTCAATAAAACCGTCCATCTTTCTCAACGCAAATGATACTATCATCTACAACTATCAGACACGCAGAAATCTCTTTTTCTCATTTGCAATCTTCTTCCGAACAGGTCATCAAATCAGCGTGTGTTGCGCAAACCCTCCAATGTCACTGTGTCTGCGTCTCTCGCGTCGGCACACTCTCTCGGCTGATTGGCGCAAGTAATTTTGTACGCAGTTTGTATGTAGTGACCCTTTGGAACTAATGAGACTTTGGGATTACTGTAGCTAATTGAGTGGAAGCTTGGGGTGATTTACGGGAAGCTTTAGTGTAGATTGATGTTATCTTGAGAACTATCACTGATAGCAAAAAGTTGTCAACTAAAAAGTTGATAGGCAAGTGATAAGGTATATTTTATCAGTTGATAACTTTTTCCTATCTTTGATACTTTTCGAGATACAGTAGCGAACATAATCATCAAGCGGTACCAAAGTTGGTCTTACTGATAAGCTGATATCTCTTCAACCATCACTGATAGCAAAAAGTTGTCAACTGGAAAAATGATCCTGAGACGATTTCCTATCGATTGATACCCTTATCAGTCTAATTTTATCACTTCCCAACTGACTTACAGCCCTCCAAACATACCTTTGGGATTCAGAAGCCTCGGCACAGACCACTCCTTTTCAGCGATCGAAAACGCGTTTTCGATGCGATCAATTGCACTCATTTCGGCGGTTTTTGTGAGGTTGATTAGTTTTTTGCTGGAAAAGTTGTCAATTTATCAGTGATAACAAAAACTGATAACTCACTCGTACGAATGGATGAGATAATTGAAAGCGTGACCGTCTCGGAAAGAAGACGTGAAATCGTAGACGTCGATTTCATCATAGGCCTTCGTGACCTCGATGCACCATTGTTTGATGGCTTCGGAGAGCTGGAAATGATAAGGTTTTATCAAGAATGAAGCCTGGTAATCTACACTGAATCTTGTAAATGTACCCCAGCTTCTAATCTACTAACTACCGTAATCAAAATTCAGAGGGTCGTAAGTTTGTTAAGGAGTGATAAAATCTTTACTATTATTAAACGACAAATTCTGTCCGTATGTTTGTTCGTAAGTGTGTCCGTCCGCAGCGTTTTCTCAGCAACTACTCGACCATTTTCGTCGTTCCTTCGCAGAGAAGTCAGGAATTCTCCCCGGACGGTGCACGAGATTTCGCTAAGCGATCCTTATTTTGTGAACAGGTCAGGAGCGCATTTTATGCGTTTCAGGCCCTTTTTCCCGTGTTCATTTCTAAAAACGCCTATATCGGCCACGTTCAATTTTTGAATTTCGCGCTTTTTGACGTGAGGAAAGAAGAACCGGAGCCGAAGGCGACGGTTTGAACCGCCGAAGGCGGAAAACCAAGTGGGGGAGACGGCGTGAGCCGTAGCCGTCCGCCTGGTTTGACTGATAAGGATATCAATCGATTGGAAATAGTCTCAGGATGATTTTTCTAGTTGACAACTTTTCGCTATCAGTGATGGTTCTCGAGATATCACCTTATCAGTGAGGTCTATTTTGGGACCAACTATTTTGAGCTTGATAATTCTGTTTGCTACTGTATCTCGAGAACTGACAGAGATAGCAAAAAGTTGTCAACTGATAAAATGTTCTTTATCACTAGCCAAAAATTTTTTTAATTGACAACTTTTTTCTATCAGTGATAATTCTCGATATATCACCTTATCAGTGGCACCCACTTTGGTACCACTTGATAATTCTGTTTTTTACTGTATCTCGAGAACTATCAGAGATGGCAAAAAGTTGTCAACTGATAAAATGTTTCTTATCACCTACTCTATAACTTTTTAGCTAACAACTTCCCTCTATCACCACTCCTTATCAAGTTATCACCAACCTTCTCCTCCCTCAACTGCACAGGCGCATGATTCTTCCAGTAGAACTGCACCAACTGCCACCAAGCCGCCAGCACTGCCTTCTGTTGTCCTTCCATCACCTCCTGCGGATTTGTCTTTGCATCCCCGACATATTGAAGGATATTCGGCCAGTCATCCGCGGGATTCCCCAGAACAGCCATAGCTTGACCTATGATCGCCTGGTAGACGAAAATGGCATTGGATCCGTCTTGAAGCGACTTGTGGTCTAGAAGACGTTCGGTTCCGAGAAGATGATTGGCCCAACGGATGAACACTTGCTCCTGGAGCTCGTATTTCTCATCTGAAACTCAGAATTCAGAAGATTCTGAAGCCGTAGAGGTCCTTACCTCGGTCACTCTTCTTGTCCTTTTTCTCATCCTTTTTGGGTTTCGCTGTCGATGCACCAGAGAATAACATTATGCGGGTTTCGTTCGTTCTATTCTAGAATCTTTTGGGCATCTGGAAATTTTAAATTCGATAAATTCGGGGTAGATTTATGATTTGCGGAGAACTTGAGGAAGATTTACAAAGCTTTTGAAAATTGACTGATAACTTGATAAGGAGCAGTGATAACGGGAAGTTGTCAACTGGAAAGTTTTTGAGCTAGTGATAAGGATCATTTTATCAGTTGACAACTTTTCCCTATCTCTGATAGTTCTCGAGATACTGTAGCGAACATAATCATCAATCGGTACCAAAGTGGGTCTCACTGATAAGGTGATAACTCGAGAACCATCACTGATAACGAAAAGTTGTCAACTAGAAAAATGATCCTGAGTCGATTTCCTATCGATTGGTACCCTTATCAGTTAAATTTTATCACTCCTCAACTCAATTATGACTCTGCAAAGTCAAGGGTAGATTATAGTCTCATTTTACGTGAAAAGTTCCAAAAAGTCTAAAAAACTGATTCATTTTCTCAAAAATGTCTCTAAATTCCCAAAATTCCAGTGAAATTGAGGCTTTAGAAGTAAGTTTTCCTTGATTTTTCTCAAAATCTCTCGTTTTTTTCGCAGAATTCCTCAATTTTGACAAAATGTATCAATGACGATTCGGATGGGAGTATTCTGGAGAATTGGCAGGATTCTGAAGAGATTCGGGAGCAGGAGATGCAGGAGAATGGGAATTTCGAGGAAAAGGAGCTTTTTCCAGTTGAAAAATCGGTGGAAAATGAGAAATTGGCTGATTTGGGAAAACCGGAGCCAGCTGTCAAACAAGTGCATTCGGAATATCTTTTTGATAATTTTGGGGTTTCTACTTGATAAAGTGATTATTTGATAAGTGATAAAGATGATGTTTTTGTAAAGTGACTTTTGACTTTAGCTGCGGAGCACTTGCCACTTCCCTTGGCACCTTGCCAAGTGAAGATTGACGGGTTTGCGGGAGGAGTGTGACAATTTGAAAAAAAATTTTTGAGGGAAAAAATAGAAGGAAAAGTACGAAGAATGTTTCAAAAAAAAGGAAAAAAAAGAAAATTGATGAAAAAAATTGATTTTGAAAAAATAAAATAAAAAATTTTTTTTCGAAATTTTTGACATTTTGAAAGTTTGCTCAAAATTCCTATTTTGGCTCCCAATGAAGCGATTTTCAAAATTCCTGGCTTGAAATTTGAGTTTTGTGATAAAAATGTTTCTTATTACAATAATCAGCAAAAAAAATGTTTGGAAAGTTTGGAAAAATCGTTTTTCCGAATTTTTCGAATTTTTTTTATTTTTTAATTTTGGCTCCCAATCAAGCGATTTTGAAATTCCTGGCTTAAATTTTGAGTTTTGTGATAAAAATGCTTGTTATCACTTAAATCAACTAAAAACACTTTTTGGAAAAATTGGAAAAATCGTTTTTCAAAATTTTTGATTGTTCGATTTTGGCTCTCAATAGAGCGATTTTTAAAATTCCTGGCCTAAAATTTCAGTATTGTGGTGAAAATTTTTGTTATCACTATAATCAGTAAAGAAAAATGTTTCGAAAAGTTGGAAAAATTATCTTTCCAAATTTTTCGAATTTTTTCGAATTTTCAATTTTGGCTCCCAATAGACCGATTTTTGAAATTCCTGGATTAAAATTATTGTTTTATTTGAAAAATAAAAATAATTACACAGGAAGTTGACAAAAGTCGTCTGGAAAATTCGGAAAATTCAAAAATCTCATGTTTTCAGCTATTTCGATAGAGCGCACTTGCTTCAAGACCTTTTTAAAGACATAATTCCAGCCCGCAAACTGAAAAAAGTTCATAACCACCGGAAGCATCTATCCGCACATACACACTCATCCACACACAAAAATAATAAAAAGGGGTCCTCCCCGCCGAGAAGAAGCGCCAATCTCTCGCTAGTAGGCTGCCTTCGGGAGCCCGTCAGCTGCCAACCGGACCCTTGTTACAATGTTGTGCTCTTTCCCTCTGCAGAGCCTTCCGATTCCTCGTGTCTAAGCGTTTTGAGAGTGATTTGATGAGAAGTCGAATGGAATGGATGAGGAGTTGGTGAGGGGAGAAAGAGAGGTAATAAAATGAGAAAAAGAAGAAGAAGAACGCAATGGTTCGTTTGTTTGTGTGTGGACATTTGACCAGAGGGATTCTGGGATTCGGAAGGCATTATTCAGTGGGGGTCTCGCCACGAAAATGATTTCTGACAAGATTTTGACACTTTTTCTGATGAAAATGGGTGAAAGATGATGTGAATTCAGTAAAATCTACAGATTTTTAATGAAAAATTGCGTCTTTTTGTGTTTTCACAAAATTTTCCGCCGGAAAACGTCCTGCGCCTTTAAACCGGGGTACGGTAGTTGCGCAACAATTAATTTCGACCTTTTCCACCAATTTTCTCATTTTTATCGTTTTTCAATCGATGTTTCGCATTTTTTACCCTTTTTTCCTTTTTTGTACGTAAAAAGTGCGAAAATCGATTGAAAAACCGATGAAAAAAGACGAAATTGATTATTACGCAACTACCGTACAAAAGTTTCCGCCGCAAAACGTGCTGCGCCTTTAAAGTGGGATACGGTAGTTGCGCAAATAATAATTCCGTATTTTTTCACTGATTTACCTAATTTTCATGGGTTTCCAACCAATTTCCTCACTTTTTGTGTGAAAAAAGCACATTTTCCGTGTTAAAAGTGTGAAAATCGGTTGAAAAACCGATGAAATTGAGGAAAATTAGTTGTTGCGCAACTACCGTACCCCTCTTTAAAGGCGCAGCACGTTTTGCGCCAGAAACGTTTTTTCGTTGTGAGACCCGATTTCAAGATAACACAAATACACATTTTATTTCATAATAATACCACAAAAATTACATTCATTCTTTCATAATATCTTCTCCGTTTCACTTCTCGCACTGCTCCGCCGCCGTCGCATAGTCCTTGGCGAACTTGGCGTACAGATCCTTGTTACACTCGTACTTCTTCAGCACGAGATACTCCAGAATGCATCTGTGCACGTAGAGATACTGCATTTCCGTTTGGATCGACTTGTAGCGCTCCTCGCGGAGTTTGGTCAGGAGACGGGGCACGCCGAGGAAATCGGGAAGGCGGAGGGACTGCAAGTGATGGAATTGGACTGATAAGGGTAGCAATCGATAGGAAATTGTCTCAGGATCATTTTTCTGGTTGACAACTTTTCGCTATCAGTGATGGTTGAAGAGATATCAGCTTATCAGTAGAATCCACTTTGATATTCTATTTGTCACTGTATCTCGAAAACAAACGAAGATAGAAAAAAGTTGTCAGCTGATAAAATGTTTCTTATCACTTGTTCTATAATTGTTTAGTTGACAACTTTTTGCTATCAGTGATGGTTCTCGAGATATCAGCTTATCACTGCTGGAAAACCTTATGATTCTTTGTGCTACTGTATCTCGAAAACTATCACAGATAGAGAAAAGTTGTCAACTAACAAAATGTTTCTTATTACCTACTGATAATCTTTTTAGTTGACAACTTTTGCTTATCTATTCTCCTTATCAAGTTATCACCAGATCCCTCAAGCTCACCTCCAAAATAATCAGAATCAACACCAAAGTCCCGGTTCTTCCAACACCGGCGGAGCAGTGGACCACAATAGGTTTGACACTATTCTTGAAAGTGGTCAGAAGGCGGAATGGTGATAAGAAGTTATCAGGGACACCGTGATCGGGCCATTGGTGCCAGTGGATGTGCTTGACGGTCATGGCAATGGCGGTGTCGCCGATTTTCGAGATGCGAAGGGTGGCAACCGAGAGGTTCTTATCAAGCTGAAAAGTTATCAGTGATACGGTGATAACAAGATAAGGCTCACATCAACACTCGACTCCTTGGTGATAGTACAAAGTTTGCCAATCTTCATGCATTCTCCAAGTTTCGTCGGGAAGTACTCGGCACTTTTCGGCTTTCCCTTCTCCACAACTTCACACAACATCACAATGTATTCGAGACCCTGATAAGGAATGATAAGATAATGATAAAATGATAAAGACCCACCGAGACAATGACCATCTTCCAAAAGTCCTCGATAGTGCTGACGAGAGGGCCTTGGGTGCAGATGAAACGGCGGGGGTTCGGTCCGGAGCTGAAATTCAGAATTGGAAGTGATTTTTCTTGTCAAGGGGAACATGCAAAAGATCGGTGCCTCATGCTGGAATCGAACCAGCGACCTTCTGTTTACTAGACAGACGCTCTGCCACTGAGCCAATGAGGCGATGCGAAACGCTGGCGCCGAGGGCCGTGATAAACGCGCGCCGCAC
Source organism: Caenorhabditis becei (assembly GCA_900536315.3). Classification (NCBI taxonomy): domain Eukaryota; kingdom Metazoa; phylum Nematoda; class Chromadorea; order Rhabditida; family Rhabditidae; genus Caenorhabditis; species Caenorhabditis becei. Next base: position 174,865 of record LR539525.1, read on the forward strand.
CGGCCTCACCTGACCAAATTGGCGTGCAGATAGTAGTGCGGATCGTCGGGAAGTTTGACTCGAGTCATGTCACAGCACGGAATGTCATTGTAGCGGTTTCGGGTGGGATTGTCGAGGAACACGGTGGCTCGTTCGAGTGGAGCCTCGTTCGGCGTGTCACGGTACTCTTTGCGAAGGCCGTCGACGCCGTTGGCAAGCACCAGACGGATCCAGCTGTTGATTACGTCCATTTTCTTCCTGGAAAGAAAATTGGGAACTTTTTTGGTAATAGGTCTTTGTCCCAATAGCATTGAACAAAATTTAGAACTCAAAATTCAGCTTTGCCCTAAAAAAATTTTTTTTTCAAAAAAAAAGTTTAAATACAACAAATTTGAGCTCATAGTTAACCTTCGAGAAATTTTTTTTTCAGATTGAAATAAATTTTTTCTGATAGATAAAAATAGCAAAATCAATTATGTAATTGATAGAAAATTTCTGAAAAATTTTTTGAAACGGTGAAAAAAATCGTTGAAAAATTTGCAAAAACATGAAAAATCAACAATTTTGAGCTCATAGTTAATCGTCAAGGAAATTTTTTTACAATTTGAAATAAATTTTGTCAATTAGAAAAAGATGGCAAAATCAATTTTGTAGTTGATCAAAACTTCTGAAAAATTTTTTAAAACGGTGAAAAAAATCACTGAAAAAATTGCAAAAACATGAAAAATCAACAACTTTCGATCTGATAGAAAACTTTCGAGAATTTTTTTTTCACTTTTGAATAAATTTTTTTGGTTAAATAAGAGTGTCAAAATCAATTTTGTAGTTGGATAAAATTCCTGAAAAATTTTTTGAAACGGTGAAAAAAATCGTTGAAAAAAGCCCAACCTTTTATCGGAAGTCTCTCCCTCATCAACCGACACATTCGGATCCCTCTCCCTGGACAGTTTTTTCCGTGCCAATGCTGCTCCAGGCATCGGAACCATGAGCTCATTTTGCGGAGCAACAACAACTTCAGGAGGCTTGACGACAGGGGGCGGGGCCATAGTGGCAGTTGGATTCTGAATCGGAGGTGGCGGTGGCTGATAAGGTGGCTGATAAGGCTGAGGAAGTTGCGACGGCGGCGGCGCATTCTGAGTCGTGAGCATTGAAGCCGTGGCCATGGGCGGTGGACGTGGAGTTCCGGGATTCTGAATTGGCGGTGGATTCTGGGGCATCGAGACGGGTTGCAGAGGGGCCGTGGATGTTGGTGGAGGCGGTGGAGGCATCTGCATCGTCGGCGGCAGCATCACCGTCTTCGTTAGCACCTCCTTCTGCGGTTTCGGAGCCATCGGAACCATTTGGACGGGTGGCGGTGGGGCGGTGCTTTTCCGGGTGGGTTGGGTGATTGGGATGGGAGTTTGCGACTCGACAGTGGCATCATTGTCCACTGACATCATCATGGAAGCCGTGTTTTTCTTGGGGGCTCGAGGAGTCGCATCGACCGAAGCGAGAAGGTTCTGGAATTATTGATTTTTTGAAGAATTGCGGTTGAAATTTGACTGATAAGGGTAGCAATCGATAGGAAATTTTCTGCTCTACAACTTTGTAATTAATTATTTTTTCAGATCTTCACTCCTTATCAAGTTATCACTAAAATTCTGAAATTCCGAAAAATTTTTTTCCAATTTTTCAAAGACTGTAGAACACTCAAATTTGCATGAAATTTGACTAATGAAAATAGCAATAGATAGGAAATTGTCTCAAGATCATTTTACTAGTTGACAACTTTTCGCTATCAGTGATGGTTCCCGAAATATCACCTTATCAGTAAAATCCAATATGATGATTTTGTTTGCTATTGTATCTCAAAAACTGACAGAGATAGGAAAAAGCTGTCAACTGATAAAATATTCCTTATCATTAGCCAAAAAACTTTTTAGTTGACAACTTTTTGCTATCAGTGATGGTTCTCGAGATATCAGCTTATCAGTAAAATCCACTATGTTTGCTACTGTATCTCAAAAACTAACAAAAATAAAAAAAAGTTGTCAACTGATAAAATATTCCTTATCACTAGCTGAAAAACTTTTGAGTTGACAACTTTCCGCTATCTCCCTTCCTTATCAGCTTATCACTCACAGTTTGACTCGGACGTTTGCGTGCGGTTCCCTTCTTCTTCGCCACCAAATTAGAGCTTCTCTTCGGTTTTGGTGGCATTTTTTTGAAACAATATTGGGCTACCGTCCGTGTTTGAGTAGAAGCGAGTAATGGATAGGGTTGGGGTGATAAGGCGTTAATTAGGCGTTAAAGGGTCACGTATCACGTCTTTCTAGTTCACGTTTCTGGAAAACGTGACCTTATCAGTTTCTTATCAGTTCTTTTGTCATCAAAAGTGTTCATTTCTCGATGAAATTGTCTCGTTGGCACAACGCCGATCCATCCACCGGATACCACTGGACAATTGGCAAAGAATACGGTAGGCTCTTTAGTTTTACTGTCTCCCGAATGTTCTTTCTATGGCAGGTGTGAAAAATGGGTCAAATTTGGGAAGCTTAAGAATCTCAAGAATCAAGATGGCAGAAGAGTTGAATGATCATGGATGGAATGGATTGGGATGAGAAGAATGAGAAGAAGATGGGAAGACGGATAGAGATGAACAAGAAGATGACCATGATGAAGATGGAACCGTGGGGAAGTGTGTCTGGTCGGGAGGATTCATCCTGTGGTGGTGCTACGGGTCGAACTCTGTCACTGGAGACACTTCTAGACATAATGGTTGGATGGTCATGGATGGGATGGATTGGGATGAGAAGAAGATGGAAAGACGGATAGAGATGAACAAGAAGATGACCATGATGAAGATGGAACCGTGGGGAAGTGTGTCTGGTCGGGAGGATTCATCCTGTGGTGGTGCTACGGGTCGAACTCTGTCACTGGAGACACTTCTAGACATAATGGTTGGATGGTCATGGATGGAATGGATTGGGATGAAAAGAAGATGGAAAGACGGATCGTGTTTCGCGGAAAACATGCCACATTTTTCGAGATTGGCGCTCGGCGGCGGGCACTGTTTGCTGCAAGCGCGCTCTACCGCGAATTGGAAACTGGGAAGGCCGTGCCCTCATTTCTTTTCTCTACTATTGGTCGCTGTTATCTTCTTATCACATTCCTTCGCGAAATCTACAAAATGGCGAAGCGTCGTGCCAAGGATTCCATGAAGAATGCCAAGAAGTCTCGAGTTGATTCGGCTGGACCAGTTGTACCAAAAGGTTAGTGATAATTCCCACTATTTTCACACTAAATCTTTCCTTTCAGCCCCTCAAAACGCCAAGCCATCAGCTCCGATCCAACTCTCCGACATCCCATTCAGCCTTCCTTTCCCGGTGTTCAAACAAGTGTTTGGAAGCCTCAGTCCAGCAGACATGTAAGTTTCCGAAACCATATAGTCTGACCGTGACGCGACCGCTTCGCGCCCTGCAGTCATGTGCCAAAACACAAGTTCTTCATTTCAGAATGCGATTCATCTTATCTTCGACTACCTCCTTCAACTTCCTCCACAACAGTCTCAAAGTCCCAGCGACTCGGATTGTATTCAACAACAACATCACTAATGGTTTCGTCATCTTCATCGAGACGCCAAATCATAACCCTTGCACAATCGAAATCCGGTCAAAACGAAGAAGAGAAGAAGTGACAGAGAAACTATGGGGTAGAGCTGCGAACATTCCGATCGGACGCTATTCCACGGATTGGCTCCGTCTGGTTTATGACAAGTGTCACGACGCCAGGGTGGTAGCAATGGAAATGAGCAAGTTTGTGCTGAACGTCTTCAAAACGACCAACATCGACCTGAAGAGCTACGGCACTAAGAAGGACAACGACGTGTTTCCATTTGTCAGGGGAGTCCGAAGCTTCGGGAAAGTGGCGATTAGTTGGCATACTCCAGGTAGTGTGAACCTCGAGAAGCTTCAGTGGTTCCTGGAAACCATGTCAGCCGATGCGATGCGTCTCGAAGTGTTCCTGCCACGTATCAAGTACACGGGAGCCATCAACAAGAGGATTCTGAAGACTTCGTATGCGAGTTGGCTCACAGGAGAGTCGCTTTTGAACATGAACTGCGAGATTCTGATTGCTAGCGGAACGAGACTCACCACCACTGACCTCAATGTGTTTGTCAACGAGTGGCAGACAAATATGGACAAGCTCGGGAATCTGGAACTGATTCACATTGGACAACACGACAGATTCCCCATTGATCCAGAGGAACTGAAGCTTGAAAAGTGGCCTCCACGTGGAGAATACCCCGACAACATTGAGGTCCTGAATCCAGAGAACACTTGGTTCTGCAGAAGAGGAGACATGCTGGCGACACTCGAACTCTGTGACGACAACGTTGTCATGTTCTGCGTGTGGCACGAGAAGTACCTGACCAAGGAAGCCAATCATCATTCGGAGCCAAAACGAGTGGGACGTCTCTGGAATGAGAGGCACTTACTCTACTAAAAGCTGGATCCGACGGTGAATAATAATCCATCCTAATCAAATAATCTATTTGCATTGTGAATTTTTGGTTTTTCGAGACGTTTTCCTTTGCCAAACTGAAATCACATCTCTTTTTCATTTCAGTTTCGTACTTTTCTTTCTATTCCTTATCTTCTCACTTGAATGTTCCCACTGACCGTCTCATCTCGTCTCATTTTCATCATAATCATCATATTCATCTTATTGTTAAAGTACAGTAAATAACTTTTTCTGTGGAATAAAAAGTTTATTATCAGTTTTGAGAATTTACAAACAATGATAGAGGAGAATGTGATAAGAAAAAGGAACAAACGGATCATCTTCAAAAAATCACAAAAAAAAGCAAAAGCTAGAGAAAATGAGAAAAGAAACAATTTTGTGAATGATAAGATAACGTGACTTGAATCATTATGTCTAGGATTCAAGGAGGAAAGTTTTGAGTGATAGGGAAGTGATAAGGAAATGGTAAAAGGTAGAGAACAAGAGAAATAGAGGAACAAAAGAAGAAAAAGAGACAACAAATCTGGAATCAACGAAAAAAATGAGACAAAACGGAGAGAACACAATCTCTGATAAGATAATCATTGATAAGATAATACGTAACATTTCATTTTTGACTGCTTCAAACTTTGTAGAACGTTTTATTCGACCCAAAATCCGTTCATTCTTCATCAGAGTCGGAGTCAGGAGAGTCAGAGTCGAGTCTGTAAAAATAGACTTATTTCAGATCCTCAACGATAATTTTTTTCCCTTTGAAATAAATTTTTTCGGTTACATAAAAGTGTCGAGATTAACTTTGTAGTTCAATAAAACTATTGAAAAAATTTTTGAAGGGGCGAAAAAAATCGTCAAAAAAATTCAAAATTAGATAAAAAGATGAAAAATCGACAACTTTTGACTTGATGGAAACCACTGAAAAATAATTTTCTTGTTTAAAAATAAATTTTTTCATTTAGAAAAAGATGTCAAGATTAACTTTGTAGTTTAACAAAATTGCTGGAAAATTTTTGAAATGCCGAAAAAAATCGTCGAAAAAAAACGGAAAATTAAGTGAAAAAATGAAAAATCAGCAATTTTTACTTGATGGAATTTCCTCAAAAATATTTTTTTTCATTTTGAAATAAATTTTTTTAGTTAGATAATGATGTCAAAATCAACTTTATAGTCGACTTCGCCAATACTGTGAATTCATACCTATTTAGAGGAAGATTATAAATTTTTCAGGTTAATGGCACTTACTGGCAAATTTAGGGCCAATTGATCCTTGAAAAAGCCCGAAAAACACCGTGATATTTACCTGTTTTGAGATGTCCGGTTTCGACGTGTTTGGTTTCGATTTCTCCTGTTTCGAGATTTCCCGAAATTGTTTCTGTTAAATAAAAGTGTGATTATGAATTTTGTTGTTTAACAAAACTGCTGAAAAAGTTTTTGAAATGCCGAAAAAAATCGTCAAAAAATGCAAAATTAGGTGACAATATGAAAAATTAGCAACTTTTGACTTGATGGAAACCTGTGAAAAATAATTTTTTCTTTTTGAAATAAATTTTTTCGGATAGATAAAGATGTCCAAATAAATGTTGTAATAGAACAAAAACTCTAAACAATTTTTTGAGAGGGCGAAAAAATCGTTGAAAAATGCTTAAAAATCGACACACCTACAGTAACCCAAAAGAATTACTGTAGCTATAGGATATTTTTTTCCACTTTAAAATAATTTTTTTCGGTTAGAGGAAGATGTCAAAATCAACTTTGTAGTTTAACAAAACTGCTGAAAAATTTTTTGAAATGCCGAAAAAAATCGTCAAAAAATGCAAAATTAGGTGAAAATATGAAAAATTAGCAACTTTTGACTTTTTTTCGATTTTTCTTTCAAATAAAAGTGTCAAATAATCGTAAACAAAAAAACTCACTTATCCTCCTCATCCTCCGCTTCCTCCTCTAGAAACTTGTCATGACACACCAAAATCTCATAACTTTGCCACCGAGCCTGCAGGAAAGCCAACCGACCGTTCTCCTCCCGAATACACAGAACATCTTCGGTCTTGATATGATAAAAATCCTTCAACGGCGGTGCCCACTTCGTCACTCCCAATGGCTTCAAGGCCTTCTCGACCTTCTTTTTCAACCCCGATCCTTCTTCAACTTTAAATTCAAAGCGTTCCAACTGAGAAAAGCCTCCTTGAATCCAATTCTCGACGAATGTCTTCAAATTTTCAACCGAAAATTTGCCGTTTTTCAATTCCAGCTCTTCACACCTCATTCCGATAAGATTGTCCATCTTCCAATTCAATCCAGTAACCATTCTCTTATGCTGCAGTGGACCTTCGTAAGAACAGGACTGCACCGAATCTTTGTACTGTCCGCTCACAGAAATGTTTTCCATCAACAATCGATACTCTTCATCCGAAAGTCGCCCAGTGAAATCAAAATCCTTGAATTGGGAGCATACGTTTCGAACGAAATACGGAACGAAGCTGCTGACACATCTGGGCGGCTCTTGAACTCTCAAAGTGACATCTTCTGTTTTATAGATCTTGAACAGAAATCGACAGAGCTTTTGGGCCATTTCATCCGTGGTCCCATCCGTAGCACAATAGATATCGCTGTCAGTTTCTGACCTTGTCATATCGAATTTGCAGTTCTCGAACTCCCTTTCTTGTTCTTTGTCCCAAGTACTCAATTCGATTGAGATGTTTTCCCCGTTTGCCAGCTTGATATCAACACTGTCTTCTTTTCTAACACCTCTCCAATGAGTTATTTGATTATCTGGTCTGAAGTGCCTGACTTTGATGCTTTTGACTTTGATCCTTAGGGATTCGGCAAGGGATTTGCAGTGGGTGGAGATTGTTGCAAAGTTGATTCTGAAATTTGAATATAAAGAGTTATCCCAGAGTCATTTCCAGCCAAATTTCAGCAGTTTCCACCGATTTTTCGTGAAAATGAGGTGTTTTTGGTAGAGAAGCGGCTAATTACTCAAAAATGCATGTTTTTGTACTGAAAATTGGTGGAAACTGCTGGAATTTGGTTGGAGACTACTGTAATCAACTGTGAACAATGTATAGGGTTCTTTTTTCAAAAAAATTCTAAAAAATTTCAAATGTTTTCTTGGTCAATTTGATTTTTCGGTTTTCCGAATTCCAGATGACGTGCCTCATCTGAATCTTGGAGAATCATCACCAAAATCTTATGGCACGTTTTTAGGTCACTCGAGTTCGACATGTCCAAAGCTGAGCTCAAACGAACCATTTTGAGCCGAGTTATGGTCAGAACTATTGAAATTTTCATTTTTTTTTTCTGCACGTCTTACTGTAGTTTTCGCTGCGAGATATTTCGCCGCGCCAAATTGAAATTTTAGATTATTTTCCAGTTGCAAAAAAAGACTCACAAATCAATAGGGCTCACGTCATTGAATATCATGTTCGATAGCTCTGGCGGGAGTCCAAAGAGTACTTTTGGAAGTAGAGGACGGGTGGAAGCATTTTCTGAAAGATTGAGTGATAAGAAAAGATAAAGGGAAGAAGAAGGTGTTTCTCACCTTGACAATTCCCGGATTCAGCCTGATTCTGAGCGAGTCGCTTGGCAGCTGATCGGGTTATTGGCATTTTGATGAGCTGAAACTCAATGGAATTTGTTTTTTTTTAAAAGAAAGTTAAGAAAAATTGAATAAGACACCCAACAAAATCAATGAGAAATAAGGAAATGCGCCGGAGAAAACAGTGTGCATCGGGTAAGGACACCTTCCCAATCAATGGCATGCTCTCACTGTCTGCACTCTCTCACTCACACACACTGTCTCGGGCTTGACCATTATTTGGCCCAGAATTTGAATGAACCGCGTGTGCGGTGGAGCGCGCTTGCCACACAAAGCTTGCGTTACATATTATGAGCGTTATCTATGGCAAAATCTCCTGTTGCACACCTGTTTTATCTCTGCTTTCTGTCAAAAACGAGCCGAGTTGAAATATTTAAATTTTGAAAAAGCAAAATGTTTGAAATTTCACTTTTTTGCATTTTCAAAAAATAAACTAATAGAGTTTTGCACGCTGATTCCGAATATGTGACATAATAAAAGAAATATACATTTTTTTGGGAGTCACAAATTTGTAGCCGACGGCCTGGGTAGCGAAGTAGTTTTGGGTATTATAGAAAGCAGAACCTTCTGTTGTTCTTATCACCTGAATTCTTATCTCTGCTGCCGGCCGAGCAGAGTGAGAGACCTCATGAACCTGAGAGAGCCGTAGAGAAAGAGAGAACGCCATCTCGTCTCTCCATCTCTATTCCTCTTTCTTATTCACATTTCTCTCCCTTATCCTGCTTGTTTTCATTTGAATTTAGTGAAATCTTGCTGGGGAAAACGCCCTTTTTTACTCAATTCCTCACTTTTCCTTTATTTTCCACATCAACATTCCCTTTTTCAGTCTTCCAGACAATGCCAATCACACGTTCCGCCGCTAAGCGTGCCGCCCAATCGTCCAATTCACTCCCTCTTCAAGAAGTTACTCCTCGACCTCTTCCCAAACTAATGTTTGGTCATCCACCAGAACTGGCAAACCAAATCTTCAAGGATGTGGACCCAATTGATCTGTGAGTTTTTTTCCAGCCTTTTCTCAAAATAACTGTTCGTTTATTGCAGCTTGAACTTGGCGACAGTCTCTGGAGCCAGTAGAGCCCTCGTTGAGTCCCTATCCATCAAAGTTAAGGATATCGATGTCAGTTATTGCTCAGATGTTGCTGTAATTAAAATCAAAACGGCAAATGAGAAGAAATTTGACTTTCGAATTGCTACTTCGAGGAAATTCGTGGAAGAAAGTCGGAGAGACAAGACGATCAGGAAAATAGGAGACTGCGAGTTCGCTATCTGCCGGTTTGACAGCCCTTTTGTCAATTGTTACGTTATGCATTGTTCCGACATGGAGCAACTCGCCAGAATACTCGCTCGTTTCTTCTTCGGAATATATCGGACAGAAAATGTCTCACTGTATTTCTATTGCCCGAGGAAAGGCCTTTTGCTGGATTTCATCCAGAACATCACCACCCGATTCTCAAGATTCGAAATTGCCGCCAACCTCAAGCTCAAGGACGAAGAGTTTCGAGTGGTGATGGAGGGCATATCTGTCGATGGAGAGTTCCGATTCAAAAGTAGCCGAAAACACAACTACGACAGACCGTTTCAACATAAGAAAATGTCGTTGGAGATGCAATGGAAAGCGAGCAATCTGATTGGCATGCGGTGCGAAGAGTTAAAGATTCGCAAAAGTGAATTCTCCGCTGAAGATCTGAAGACATTCGCTCAGAATTGGAAGGAAGGAGGCATGGCGCAATTGGAAAAAGTTACTTTTGAATATGAGGGAGAATATTCGACTGGAACGGAAACGAAGGATCTGGTCTGGGCCAGTCTGGAATCATTGGGATTCACCAGTCAGCCACCGCAGTTGCCACTTCCTAGTGAAATAGAGCATGACAAACCGGAAAATGTCCTACACATTCAACGAGAAGACGGTCGTGTGGCTTCTTTCCAATTTTTACCTACAAGATTTTCAATGTTTTCACAGTCTAGCGAATACAAATACGTATTTTTGGTTTGGAACTGAATTCAAGTGAGTTTTCCTATTCTACCTTTCGAAAATTGAAAGTTTTCTTCGAGATATTCTCTTTTAATTTCAGTATTCTTCCAGGTACTGCACACTTCTGAACTTCTTCTCAAATGTTTCCGTTCAGTTTCCAAATTCGATTCCGACCTGGTACCTGTGCGATTTTTGTCAAATGCTCTGATCCTCTCATTAATTCCAATTTTGAGTCTCACATGTTGTTTCATTCAATTTTTTCTCGTCTTTTTCGTTCCTTTCCCCTCTTTGAATCTTCATCTTCTCGAATGTTCTTGTTCAGTTACCCACTGCCAATTCGTTATTTCACATGTTGTTTTATTTGATTTTTCTTTTTTTTTCTGTTCCGTTCATCTCTTTGAATCTTAAAAACTCTTGAATAAAAGTGTGTGTTCACCCTTTTTGTTTCGTTTTTATCAGTTTTGCTATTGGGTTTTTTTTCCCCAATCTCATTTCTTTTTACAACTTTATTCCTTTTCTTTCCACATCAACATCTCTTTTTCCAGACTTCCAGACAATGCCAATCACACGTTCCGCCGCTAAGCGTGCCGCCCAATCGTCCCTTCAAGAAGTTACTCCTCGTCCACTCCCTAAGCTACTCTTCGGCCATCCACCAGAATTGGCCAACAAGATCTTCAAGGATGTCAACCCAATTGATCTGTGAGTTGTTTTCCAGCTTTTTTCGAAATAACTGTTCTTTCATTGCAGTTTGCACTTGGCGACAGTCTCGAAAGCCAGTAGAGCCCTCGTTAAGTCCCTATCAATCAAAGTTAATAATATCAATGTCGATTGGTACCTAGATTACGCCAAAATTAGAATCAACACTGCAAATGATAAGAGATTTGACTTTGAAATCGCTACTTCGAGGGAATTTGTGGCGAGAAGTCGAAGAAACGGGACGATCAGGAGATTTGGTAACTGTGAGTTCGCTATCGACAATCTGGGCAATCCTTTTTACAATGATTATGCGAAAATGTATTGTTGTGACAAAGAGCAACTCGCCAAAATACTCGTTCGGTTCTTGTTTGGAATCTATCGAACGGAAGACGTTTCATTCTATATGGGAAGCTCGAGGAAAACCTTTATGATGTATGTCATCAAGAACATCACCACCCGATTTTCAAGTTTTGTAATTACCGCCGACCTCAAGCTCACAGACGAGGAGTTTCGAGTGGTGATGGAGGACATATCAGTCAATGGAGACTTTTCAATCCGAAGTAGTCGAGAACACAATTATGACGGACCGTTTCAACACAAGGAAATGTTCATACACATGCCATGGAAACTGAACAATCTGATTGGAATGAGGTGTGAAAAGTTGTTTCTTAAAAAACGTCGATTCACCATTGAAGATCTGAAGACGTTTGCTCAGAACTGGATGGACGGAGGCATGCCGCAACTGAAGAAAGTTTATTTTGACGTTAAGCGAGGAGGTTCGACTGTAGAGAAGACGAATGAGAGAGTTCGAGCAAGTCTGGAGTCACTGGGATTCACGAATCAGCTACCACAGTTGCCACCTCATCCTGAAATAGAGCAGGACGAACTTGAAAACTGGCTACACATGAAACGGGAAGACGGTCGCGTTGCTTCTTTGGAATTTCTCTCTGATGGCTTTGGAGAGTACAGATACTTTCTTTTGGTTTGGCACTGAATTCAAGTGAGTTCTTCATTTTTATCCGTTAAAAAATCAATAGTTTTCTTTCGGATAATCTCATCAAAAGTCGATATTCTTCCAGGTACTGCACACTTCTGCTCGTCTTCTCGAATGTTTTTCCTTTCAGTTTCCCACTTCCAATTCGTCATTTCACATGTTGTTTTATTTCATTTATTTGTTTTTTCGTTCCGTTCACTTCTTTGAATCCTTCAAAACTCTTGAATAAAAGTGTGTGTTCACCCTTTTTGTTTCGTTTTTATCAGTTTTGCTATTGGGTTACTTTCCCTAATCTCATTTCTTTTTATCACTTCATTCCTTTTCTTTCCACATCAACATTCCCTGTTTCAGACTTTCACACAATGCCAATCACACGTTCCGCCGCTAAGCGTGCCGCCCAGTCTTCGATGCCAGAGCCTCGGCCACTCCCCAAACTGTTGTTTGGCCATCCACCAGAAATGGCCAACAAGATCTTCAAGGATGTTAACCCAGTCGATTTGTGAGTTGTTCTCCATCTTTTCCCGAAATAACTGTTCTTTAATTGCAGTTTGAACTTGGCGACAGTCTCAAAAGCCAGTAGAGCCCTCGTTGAGTCCCTATGCATCAAAGTTAATATGATCGATGTCGATTGGTACGCAGATCACGCCAATATTACAATCAACACTGCAACTGATAAGAGATTTCACTTGAAAATCGACACTTCGAGGAAATTTGTGGCGAGAAGTCGAAGAAACGGGACGATCAGGAGAATCGGAAACTGCGAGTTCGCTATCGACTGTCTGGGCAATAAGTATGCAAAAATGTATTGTTCCGACTTGGAGCAACTCGCCAAAATACTCGTTCGGTTCTTGTTTGGAATCTATCGAACGGAAGATGTCTCATTCTTTTTCGAAAGCCCGAGAAAAACCTTTATGATGTATGTCATCAAGAACATCACCACCCGATTTTCAAGGTTTGTAATTGCCGACTGCCTCAAGCTCACCGACGAGGAGTTTCGAGTGGTGATGGAGGACATATCTGTCAGCGGACAGTTTTCAATCCGAAGTAGCCGAGAACACAATTATGACGGACCGTTCCAACACAAGAAAATGTTCGTGCTCATGCCATGGAAGCTGAACAATCTGATTGGAATGAGGTGTGAAGAGGTGTACCTTAAAGAAAGTCTCTTCTCCGTTGAAGATCTGAAGACTTTCGCCCAGAGTTGGAAAGAAGGAGGCATGGCGCAATTGAAGAAAGCTACTTTTGGAGTTGAGCTAGGAGATTCGACTGCAGAGGAGACGAATGAGAGGGTTCGAGCATGTCTGGAATCTCTGGGATTCACGAATCAGCTGCCACAGTTGCCACCTCATCCTAAATTAGAGCAGGACGGACTCGAAAACTTTCTACACATGAAACGGGAAGACGGTCGCGTTGCTTCTTTGGAATTTCTCTGTGAGGGCTTTGAAGAGTACAGATATTTTCTTTTAGTTTGGCACTGAATTCAAGTGAGTTTTTACTATTCTATCACTCAAATCTAAATAGTTTTCTTTCGGATAATCTCTTCTAAATTCAATATTCTTCCAGGGACGTCACACTTTTGCACATCTTCTCGAATGTTTCCGTTCAGTTCTCCAATTCCAATTTGTTATCCCACATGTTGTTTTATTTCATTTATTTGTTTTTTCGTTCCGTTCACTTCTCTGAATCCTTCAAAACACATGAATAAAAGTGTGTGTTCACCTTTTTTGTTTTGTTTTTATCAGTTTTGCTATTGGGTTACTTTCCCCATCTCATTTCTTTTTATCACTTTATTCCTTTTCTTTCCACATCAACATCTGTTTTTCCAGTCTTTCACACAATGCCAAACACACGTTCTGCCACTAAACGTGCCGCCCAATCTTCGATGCCAAAGCCATGTTCTTCTGCCAAGCGTGTCCCCCAATCGTCTGAATTCATGGATTTCCAAAAGGCCCTGGTTGATCTTGGAAATGCTGACACTCCTGTGGTCGCAGAACTCTCCGAAATGTTCAAAGAGCTCTCCAAGCAACCCGGATTCGACGAATTGCAGAAGAAGTTGAGTGAAGACGGGCAGAAGCTGGCGAAGACGATTTTCGGAATTCCAAAAGGTACAGGCTTCATCTTATCATTTTTGATCAATGATTCTTCTAGAAGTTACGCCTCGTCCACTCCCCAAACTACTGTTCGGCCATCCACCAGAACTGGCAAACCAAATCTTCAAGGATGTTGATCCAATTGATCTGTGAGTTTTTTTCCAGCTTTTTCTCGAAATAACTGTTCCTTCATTGCAGCTTGAACTTGGCGACAGTCTCTGGAGCCAGTAGAGCTCTAGTCGAGTCCCTCTGCATCAAAGTTGATTCTATCAATGTAAATTATCACTCTGGTTGGGCAATCATCAATATCAAACCGGCAACTGTTAAGACATTCAAGTTCGAAATCAGTACTTCAAGAAACTTAGTGGAAAAAAGTCGAACGGACGGGACGATCAGGAAAATTGGGAAATGCGAGTTTACAATAGACTATTCAGGCGAACGTTTCGGGCAGAAGGATTATACTCTTCGCTGTTTGAACATGGAGCAACTCGCCAGAATTCTCACCCGGTTCTTCTTCGGAATCTATCGGACAGAAGACGTCTCATTTTATTTCGGTTACCCAAGGAAAAGCTTTATGATAGATTTCATCCAAAACGTCCACACTCGATTCAAAGGATTTGATATTGACTACCACGACCTCAAGCTCACCGACGAGGAGTTTCGAATGCTGATGGAGGACATTTCAGTCAATGGAGAGTTCCGATACAAGAGTAACCGTAAACACAACTACGGCGGACAGTTCCAACACAAGAAAATGTTCATGCGAATGCCATGGGAGGCGAGAAATCTGATAGGCATGCGGTGCGAGGAGTTGTACCTTAAAAAACGTCGATTCACCATTGAAGATCTGAAGACGTTTGCTCAGAACTGGATGGGCGGAGGCATGACGCAACTGAAGAAAGTTTCTTTTGAATATGAGGGAGAATATTCAACTGTACTGGAGACGAAGGATCTTGTTTGGACCAGTTTAGAACAATTGGGATTCACAAGTCAGCCACCGCAGTTGCCACTTCCTAGTGAATTAGAGCGGGAAGAACCAAAGAATTTGATGCACATACAACGAGAAGACGGCCGCATTGCTTCTTACCGATTTTTCCCTGTTATCATTGGGTTCGCTTTTGGAAAGTACAGATATTTATTTTTTGTTTGGCACTGAATCCAAGTGAGTGTTTCTATTCTATCACTCGAAAATCATTAATTTTTTTTGAGATAATCTCTTCTAAAGTCATTATTCTTCCAGGTACGGCACACTTCTGCACTTCTTCTCAAATGTTTCCGTTCAGTTTCCAAAATTCGATTCCGACCTGGTACCTGTGCAATTTTTGCCGAATGCTCTGATCCTCTCATAAATTCCAATTTTGAATCTCACATGCCATTTCATTGAAATGTTTTTTGTTTTTTCGTTCCGTTCACCTCTTTGAATCCCCAAAACACTTGGATAAATATGTGTGTTACTCTATTATTTCCGCTTCCATCAGTTTTGCTCTTGGGTTACTTTCCCCATTATCATTTCTTTTTATAACTTCAAATTGTGTTATTATCATTATCACACCTTACAGAAATGCCGAAACGCAGTGCCAAGAACAAGAATGCATCGGAAATAAACGTGAAGAAGGAGAAGACGAGTTTGGGAACTCCAGAAGGTAGAGGCTTTATTTTATCATGTTTAATCAATGATTCTTCTAGAAGTTACTCATCGTCCACTTCCCAAACTCCTGTTCGGTCATCCACCAGAACTGGCGAACCAGATCTTCAAGGATGTCAACCCAATTGATCTGTGAGTTGTTTTCCAGCTTTTTCTGGAAATAACTGTTCCTTCATTGCAGTTTGCACTTGGCAACAGTCTCTAAATCCAGTAGAGACCTCGTTGTGTCCCTATCAATCAAAGTCAATTCTATCTCAATCCGTTATCAATCAGCTCTCGCTGAAATTGCAATCAAAATGGCAAATGATAAGAGATTTGAGTTCGTAATCAGAACTTCGAGGAAATTGTTGACAAAAAGTCGAGAAGAGAAGACGATCAGGAAAATGGGAAACGTCGAGTTCGTTATCGACAGTTCTGACCAACGTTATGAAAAGGTTTATTGTTCTAACAAAGAACAACTCGCCAGAGTTCTTGCTCAGTTCTTCTGCGGAATCTATCGAACAGAAGACGTCTCATTTTATAACGATAACCCGAAGAAAGATTTCATGATGTATTTCATCAAGAACATCACCACCCGATTCTCAAAATTCGAAATAGCCGCCAACCTCAAGCTCAAGGACGAAGAGTTCCGAGTGGTGATGGAGGGCATTTCAGTCAAAGATTGGTTCCGATTCGACAGTGACCGAGAACACAACTTCGACAGACCGTTCCAACACAAGATAATGTCGTTGAAGATGCCATGGAAGCTGAATAATTTGATTGGCATGCGGTGCGAAGAGTTGTCCCTTAACAAATGTGAATCCCCCGCCGTCGAAGATCTGAAGGCTTTTGCTCAGAGTTGGAAGGAAGGAGGAATGCCTCAATTGGAGAAATTTACTTTCGATTTGCATGGAATAGGCGGGAAGAATCTGGTCTGGACAACTCTGAAATCACTGGGCTTCACGGATCAGCCACCGCAGTTGCCACTTCCTAGTGAAATGGAGAACGACGAACCCGAGAATTTGTTGCACATCCAACGAGAAGACGGCCGCGTGGCTTCTTTGCGATTTTTCATTGTAAGATATACGAGGGTTTGATTTTAACATTTTTTAAAGAAATATAATCATTTTTCAAACTTTTTGAAAGAAGCTGTGCTTCTAGGATTTTAGCATTTGGATTTTCCATAGTTCAGCCATAAAACCATTTTCGTGGCGAGACCCATCAAGTGCCTCGCCGCGGCAATAGTTTACTACAGATTCTTCATATTTTTCTCAATTAAAAAAAATTTTGAATTTCAGGTCTTCTGCCATCAATATGTCACACGGTACCATTATGTATTTCTGTTTTGGCAATGAATTCAAGTGAGTTTTTTTTATTCTATCCCTCAAAAATCAATAGCTTTCTTTCCGATAATCTCTTCTATAGTCAATTATCTTCCAGGTACGACACGTTTTTCTTCTCAAATGTTTCCGTTCAACTACCCAATACCAATTCGTTATTCTACATGTTTTTTCATTAGAATCTTTTTTATTTTTTTCCTTCCGTTCCCTTTTTGAATGTTTTTAATCATTTGAATTTAATCACTCGTTTAATCACTTTTAATCACTCACTTTTAATCACTCGAACGTTCCGTTCAGTTTCCAAAATTCGATTCGAACCTAGTGTCTGTGCAATTTTTGTCAAGTGCTCTGATCCTCTCATCAATTCCAATTTGTGGTCTCACATGTCATTTCATTCAAATTTCTCTCGTCTTCTTTGTTCCTTTCCCCTCTTCGAACCTT
The DNA here is from genome assembly GCA_900536315.3 of Caenorhabditis becei. Lineage (NCBI taxonomy): Eukaryota > Metazoa > Nematoda > Chromadorea > Rhabditida > Rhabditidae > Caenorhabditis > Caenorhabditis becei. The sequence goes on from LR539525.1 coordinate 192,096, forward strand.
CAAAACATCTGCCCCACTTCCAATTTGTTATTTCCCATGTTATTCCAGTTGAATTTTTTTTGTTTTTTCGTTCCGTTCACCTCTTTGAATCCCCAAAACACTTGGATAAATATGTGCGTTCCTTTATCATTTCAGTTTTTATCAGTTCTGTCATTGGGTTATTTTCCCCATCTCATTTCTTTTTATCACTTTACATTGTGTTATTTTCACTATCAAACTTTACAGAAATGCCAAAACGCAGTGCCAAGAACAAGAACGCATCGAAAGCAAACGTGAAGAAGGCGAAGACGAGTTCCGGAACTCCAGAAGGTAGAGGCTTTATCTTATCTTTTCTAATCATTGATTCTTCTAGAAGTTACGCCTCGACCACTCCCCAAAGTACTGTTTGGCCATCCACCAGAAATAGCAAGCCAGATCTTTCAGAATGTTGGACCAATTGATCTGTGAGCCGTTTTTCAGTTTTTTTTTCTCAAATTAACTGTTCCTTCATTGCAGCTTGAACTTGGCGACAGTCTCCAAAGCCAGTAGATCCCTAGTCGAGTCCCTATCGATCAAAGTTCAATCTATCTCAATCCGTTATCACTCAGCTCGTGCTGTAATTGCAATCAAAATGGCAAATGATAAGAGATTTGATGTCGAAATCAGTACTTCGAGGAAATTGTTGAAAAAAAGTCGAAAAGACAAGACGATCAGGAGAATTGGAAACGACGAGTTTGTTATCGACTCTGACCAACGTTATGAAAGTTGTAACTCTATTTATTGTTCCGACAAAGAACAACTGGCCAGAGTTCTCTCTCGATTCTTCCTCGGAATCTATCGGACTGAAGACGTCTCATTCTGTATCGATAGCCCGAAGAAAGATTTCATGATGTACGTCATCAAGAACATCACCACCCGATTCTCAAGATTTGAAATTGCCGCCAACCTCAAGCTCAAGGACGAAGAGTTCCGAGTGGTGATGGAGGACATTTCAGTCAAAGAATGGTTCCGATTCAAAAGTGACCGAGAACACAACTACGACAGACCGTTCCAACACAAGATAATGTCTATAGACATGCCATGGAAGCTGAACAATTTGATTGGAATGAGGTGCGAAAGGTTGTACCTTAACAAACGTGAATTCCCCGTCGAAGATCTGAAGGCTTTTGCTCAGAGTTGGAAGAAAGGAGGAATGCCTCAATTGGAGAAAGTTACTTTTGATTGGCATGGAATGGGCTGGAAGAATCTGGTCTGGACGAGTCTGGAATCTCTGGGCTTCACGAATCAGCCACCGCAGTTGCCACTTCCCAGTGAAATGGAGCGGGACGAACCCGAGAATTTGTTGCACATCCAACGAGAAGACGGCCGCGTGGCTTCTTTGCGATTTTTCACTACAAGATATAAGAGGGTTTGATTTCAACATTTTTTGAAACATTAGCGTAAAACCTCTATTAGAAGAGCATGCCCTTCTATTTTTCAAGAGTCTTTTGGAGACGCCCTTCTATTGGAAGCGCCCTTCTATTCTTCAAACACTTTTTTCGGACGAAAAACGGCCAAAGACAGCCAAAAACAGCCAAAAACGGCTGAAAACAGGCCCCTACTGATGGAAACGCCATTCTATCAGAGGCTGTCTTTCTATATTCCGTGAGCCTTCTCCAAGGGTCCTTCTATTAGAGGCCCTCATCTAATAGAGATTTTACGGTGAATTATTTTTGCAAAATTTTTTGAAAAAGCTGGTCTCTAGCCCGATTCCGTACCATAGTCCCAATCACTAATTTCTGTTCACGTGAGACGGGAAAAGTACAGGAAATGTTCTCCCTCAAAACTGTAGTTCACTACAGATTCTTCAAGTAAGTCCCAATTTTCAAAGTATTTGAATTTCAGCCCTTCGGCTATCAATATTTTACACGGTACCATTATGTATTTTTGGTTTGGAACTGAATTCAAGTGAGTTTTTCTATTCTATAACTCTGAAATCAATCGTTTTCTTTGAGATAATCTCTTCTGAAGTGAATGCTCTACCAGGTACTTCTACACTTCTGCTCATCTTCTCGAATGTTTCCGTTCAGTTACCAAATACCAGTATCTTAAATGTTATTTAATTTGAACTTTCTTTGTTTTTTTTTTCGTTCAGTTCACTTCTTTGAATCCTTCAAAACACTTGAATAAACTTGTGCGTTCCTTTATCAGTTCCGTTTCGTTCTTATCAGTTTTGCCATTGGGTTACTTTCCCCATTCTCATTTTTCCTGTCTCACCTTGTGATTGACCGGCACCAGCTGCCCAGCGAGCAAAGTGAGAGACTACATGAATTCGAGAGAGCCGTAGAATGCTCATCGTGTCTGCATCTCTCCAGCTATTCGTCTTTCACATTCCAATTTCTCTTTCTTCTCCTCGCTTTCTGTTTGTTTTATCCGAATTCAGTAGGATCTTGCTGTCATAAAAACCCTTTTTCTTCTCGATTTCTCACCTTTGTTCCCTCATCAACATTCTCTTTTCCAGGTTTTCACAATGCCAAGCACAGAATCAATCGAATTCCTGAACTTCAAAAAGGCACTGGTTGATCTGGCGAATGCTGACACTCCGGTTGTTGCTGAACTCTCCCAGATGTTCAGAGAGCTTTCCAAGCAACCCGGATTCGAAGAATTGCAGAAGAAATTGAGTGAAGACGGGCAGAAGTTGGCGAAGGCGATCTTTGGAATTCCAGAAGGTACAGACTTTGTCTTATCTTTTCTAATCAGTCAATCTTCTAGAAGTTCCTGCTCGTTCACTTCCCAAACTCTTGTTTGGTCACCCACAAGAAATAGTCAACCAGATATTCCAAGATGTTGATCCAATTGATCTGTGAGTCGTTTTACATCTTTTTCTCGATAGAACTGTTATTTAATTGTAGGTTGAGCTTGGCGACAGTCTCCAATGCCAGTAGATCCCTCGTTGGGTCATTATCCATCAAAGTTAAGAAGATCTGTGTCTGTCATTCATTAGATGGTGTCCGCATTGAAATTAGAACTGCAAACGAAGAGAATTTTTACGTTAAAATCGCGACTTCGAAGCAATTAGTGGAAGAAAGTCGAAGAGACGGGACGACGATCAGAAGAATCGGAAACTGCGAGTTCTATGCAAGCAGAGTTTCCGAAAACTATTTCTCTCTTCATTGTTCCGACGAGGAGGAACTCGCCATAATGCTCGCTCAGTTCTTCCTCGGAATCTATCAGACAGAAGACGTATCATTCTACATCGATAGCCCGAAGAAAGATTTCATGTTGTACGTCATCAAGAACATCACCACCAAGTTCTCAAGATTTGAAATTTCCGCCAACCTCAAGCTCACTGACGAGGAGTTTCGAGTGGTGATGGAGGACATTTCAGTCAGAGAAAGGTTCCGATTCAAAAGTGACCGCGAGTACAACTACGACAGACCGTTACAACACAAGAGAATGTCGATGCCGTAAAACCTCTATTAGAAGGGCGCGCAATAGTTTGAATTTTAGCTTCACTATCTCAAAAACTACGAGAGTTATCAAAAAGTTGTCAACTGCAAAGTTGTAGTTCTAATCTTCGTCTACAACTTTGCAGTCAACAACTTTTTGATAACTCTTCTAGTTTTTGAGATAGAAAAGCTCAAAGTCAAACTATTAGGTGCCCTTCTAATAGAGGTTTTACGGTAATCTCTTCAAATGTTGCCAGTATCAATGAGAGTTCCCTAATGAAAATGAATTCAGTGCTCTTCCAGGGACGGCTTACTTCTGCACTTCTTCTTGAATGTTTTCCAATTCTGTATCTCAAATATTGTTTCATTTGAATCGTTTTTCTTCCGTTTTTTGTTCCTCTTCGAATCCTTGAAACATTTGAATAAACGTGTGTGTTCCTTTATCATTTCCGTTTCGTTCTTTTCAGTTTTGGGTTACTTTCCCCCATTCTATGTTTTCCTTATCTCTTTATCTTCACTCTGTAAGATTTTCACTATCACACCTTACAGACATGCCGAAACGCAGTGCCAAGAACAAGAATGCATCGAAAACAAAGGTGAAGAAGGCGAAGACGAGTTTGGGAGCTCCAGAAGGTAGAGGCTTTATCTTATCTTTTCTAATCATTGATTCTTCTAGAAGTTACTCATCGTCCACTTCCCAAAGTCCTGTTCGGCCATCCACCAGAACTGGCCAACAAGATCTTCAAGGATGTTGACCCAATTGATCTGTGAGTTGTTTTCCATCTTTTTCTGGAAATAACTGTTCCTTCATTGCAGCTTAAACTTGGCAACAGTCTCTAAATCCAGTAGAGACCTCGTTGAGTCCCTATCAATCAAAGTCAATTCTATCTCAATCCGTTATCACTCAGCTCTCGCTGAAATTGCAATCAAAATGGCAAATGATAAGAGATTTGAGTTCGAAATCAGAACCTCGAGGAAATTGGTGAAAAAAGGTCGAAGGGACAAGACGATCAGGAGAATTGGAAACGACGAGTTTGTTATCGAACGTGACCAACGCTGTGAAAATTGTTATGTAATTCACTGTTCCGACAAAGAACAACTGGCCAGAGTTCTCTCTCGATTCTTCCTGGGAATCTATCGGACTGAAGATGTCTCCTTCTCTCATCATAGCCCGAGGAGAGGAATTATGATGTATTTCATCAAGAACATCACCACCCGATTCTCAAGATTTGAAATAGCCGCCAACCTTGAGCTCAATGACGAAGAGTTCCGAGTGGTGATGGAGGGCATTTCAGTCAAAGATTGGTTCCGATTCAACAGTGACCAAGAACACAACTTCGACAGACCCTTTCAACACAAGATAATGTCGTTGGAGATGCCGTGGAAGGCGAGCAATCTGATTGGAATGAGATGCGAGAAGTTGTATCTTGGCAAAATTGAATCCCCCGCCGTCGAAGATCTGAAGGCTTTTGCTCAGAGTTGGAAGGAAGGAGGAATGCCTCAATTGGAGAAAGTGACTTTCCATTTTCTTGGAACGGGCTGGAAGAATCTGGTCTGGACGAGTCTGAAATCACTGGGCTTCACGGATCAGCCACCACAGTTGCCACTGCCTAGTGAAATAGAGCGGGACGAACCCGAGAATTTGTTGCACATCCAACGAGAAGACGGCCGCGTGGCTTCTTTGACATTTTACACTGTAAGATATACGAGGGTTTGATTTTAACATTTTTTAAAGAAATATAATCATTTTTCAAACTTTTTGAAAGAAGCTGTGCTTCTAGGATTTTAGCATTTGGATTTTCCATAGTTCAGCCATAAAACCATTTTCGTGGCGAGACCCATCAAGTGCCTCGCCACGGCGATAGTTTACTACAGATTCTTCATATTTTTCTCAATTTTAAAAAATTTTGAATTTCAGGTCTTCTGCCATCAATATGTCACACGGTACCATTATGTATTTCTGTTTTGGCAATGAATTCAAGTGAGTTTTTTTTATTCTATCCCTCAAAAATCAATAGCTTTCTTTCCGATAATCTCTTCTATAGTCAATTATCTTCCAGGTACGGCACGTTTTTCTTCTCGAATGTTTCCGTTCAACTACCCAATACCAATTCGTTATTCTACATGTTTTTTCATCAGAATCTTTTTTTTTCCTTTCGTTCCTTTTTGAATGCTTTTAATCATTTGAATTTAATCACTCGTTTAATCACTTTTAATCACTCACTTTTAATCACTCGAACGTTCCGTTCAGTTTCGAAAATTCGATTCCAACCTAGTGTCTGTGCGATTTTTGTCAAGTGCTCTGATCCTCTCATCAATTCCAATTTTGTATTTCCCATGTTATTTCATTCAAATTTCTCTCGTCTTCTTTGTTCCTTTCCCCTCTTCGAACCTTCAAAACATCTGCCCCACTTCCAATTTGTTATTTCCTATGTTATTCCAGTTGAATTTTTTTGTTTTTTCGTTCCTTTCCCCTCTTTGAATCCCCAAAACACTTTGATAAATATGTGTGTTACTCTATTCTTTCCGTTTTTATCAATTTTGCTATTGGGTTATTTTCCCTAATCTCATTTCTTTTTATCACCTCACATTGTGTTATTATCACTATCACACCTTGTTACAGAAATGCCGAAACGCAGTGCCAAGAACAAGAACGCATCGAAAGCAAACGTAAAGAAGGCGAAGACGAGTTTGGGAACTCCAGAAGGTACAGGATTTCTCTCATCTTTTCTAATCAGTCAGTCTCCTTGAAGTTTCTCCTCGACCACTCCCCAAACTCCTGTTCGGCCATCCACCAGAAATAGCAAGCCATATCTTCAAGGATGTTGATCCGATTGATCTGTGAGTTGTTTTCCATCTTTTTCTAGAAATAACTGTTCCTTCATTTCAGTTTAAACTTGGCGACAGTCTCAAAATCTAGTAGAGACCTCGTTGAGTCCCTCTCCATCAAAGTTCATTCTATCTCAGTCCGTTATCACTCTGCTCGTGCTGAAATTGCAATCAAAATGGCAAATGATAAGAGATTTGAGTTCGAAATCAGTACTTCGAGGAAATTGGTGAAAAAAAGTCGAAGGGACAAGACGATCAGGAGAATTGGAAACGACGAGTTTGTTATCGACTCTGACCAACGTTATGAAAATTGTAACTCTATTTATTGTTCCGACAAGGAGCAACTCGCTAGAATTCTCTCTCGATTCTTCCTCGGAATCTATCGGACAGAAGACGTCTCATTCTGTATCGATAGCCCGAAGAAAGATTTCATGATGTACGTCATCAAGAACATCACCACCCGATTCTCAAGGTTTGAAATTGCCGCCAACCTTAAGCTCAAGGACGAAGAGTTCCGAATTGTGATGGAGGACATTTCAGTCAAAGATTGGTTCCGATTCAAAAGCGACCGAGAACACAACTACGACAGACCTTTCCAACACAAGATAATGTCGTTGGAGATGCCATGGAAGCTGAATAATTTGATTGGAATGCGGTGCGAGTATTTGGACATAGGCAAACATCGATTCTCCCTCGAAGATCTGAAGGCGTTTGCCCAGGATTGGAAGGAAGGAGGAATGCCTCAATTGGAGAAAGTGACTTTCGATTTGCTTGGAATGGGCTGGAAGAATATTGTTTGGACGAGTCTGAAATCACTGGGATTCACGGATTAGCCACCGCAGTTGCCACTTCCTAGTGAAATGGAGAACGACGGACCCGAGAATTTGTTGCACATCCAACAGGAAGACGGCCGCGTGGCTTCTTTGCGATATTACACTGAAAGATATACGAGGGTTTGATTTTAACATTTAAAAAAAAAATAATTATTTTTCAAACTTAAAAAAAACTGTGTTTCCAGGATTTTTAAAATTCGGATTTTCCATAGTTCAGCCAAAAATCATTTTCGTGGCGAGACCCATCAGGTGACTCGCCGCGGTACGGCAATAATAGCTCACTACAGATTTTTTTCCTCAATTTTCAACAAATTCGAATTTCAGCGCATCGGCTCCCAATCTTTCACACGGTGCAATTATGTATTTCTGTTTTGGAACTGAATTCAAGTGAGTTTGTCTATTCTATAACTCTGAATTCAATCGTTTTCTTTCCCGATAATCTCTTCTATAGTCAATTATCTTCCAGGTACGGCATGTTTCTGCACTTTCTTCTCGAATGTTTCCGTTCAATTACCCAATTCCAATTCGCTATCCTACATGTTATTTCAGTTGAATCTTTCTCGTCTTTTTTGTTCTTTTCACTTCTTTGAATCTTCAAAACACTTGAATAAATGTTTGTGCTACTCAACCCTATCTGTTTCGATTCTATCAGTTTTTCTATTGGGTTACTTTCCCTATTCCCATTTTTCTGTCTCGCTTTGTTCCCAAAGTTGAAATGTTCCGTGTGTGCGGTGGAGCGCGCTTGCCACACAAGCTTGTTTTAAACATTTTGGGTGTTCTCGATAGCAGAACCTTCTACTTCACAACTGAGTTCTTCTCTCTGCTGCCGGGCCAAGTGAGAGACTATATGAATTTGAGAGAGCCGTAGAGAAAGAGAGAATGACATCATGTGCTTCGTCTCTCCATCTCCATTCCTTTTTCTTTTTCTCATTTCTCTCCCTTCTTACTGCTTGTTTTCATCTGAACTTAGTGAAACCTTGCTGGGGAAAACGCCCTTTTTTCTCAATTCCTCACTTGGATCCTTTATTTTCTTTACAATCCTTGCCTTTTTCCAGTCATTCACACAATGCCATACACTCGTTCTGCCACTAAGCGTGCCGCCCAATCTTCGATGCCAGAGCCATGTTCTTCTGCCAAGCGTGTCGCCCAACCGTCTGAATTCCTGGATTTCAAAAAGGCACTGCTTGATCTGGGAAATGCTGACACTCCTGTGATCGCAGAACTCTCCCAGATGTTCAGAGAGCTCTCGAAGCAACCCGGATTCGACGAATTGCAGAAGAAGTTGAGTGAAGACGGGCAGAAACTGGCGAAGACGATCTTCGGAATTCCAGAAGGTACAGGCTTCATCTTATCTTTTCTTATCAGTCAGTCTTCTTGAAGTTACTCCACTCCCCAAACTCCTGTTTGGTCATCCACCAGAATTGGCCAACAAGATCTTCCAGGGCTTAGAACCAATTGATCTGTGAGTTGTTTACCATCTTTTTTTCAAAATAACTGTTCTTTAATTGTAGGTTGAACTTTGCGACAGTCTCCAAGGCCAGTATATCTCTAGTCGAGTCCTTATCCACCAAAGTTGATTCTATCTCTATCACTTATTGCTCAGAATTTGCAAGAATTACAATCACAACGACAAATCAGAAGTTATTTGATTTCAAAATTGCTACTTCCAAGGAATCAGTGGAAGAAAGTCGGAGAGACGGCACGAATCGAAGAATTGGAGACTGCGAGTTCACTATCAGCCGTTGTGGCTATTTGTCTGTCAACTGTTATACTATTCATTGTTCCGATAAGGAGGAACTCGTCAGAACTCTCACTCGTTTCTTCTTCGGAATCTATCGGACAGAAGACGTTTTATTCTATATCGATAGCCCGAGAGTAGAATTCATGTTGTATGTTATCAAGAACATCACCACCCAATTTTCATCTTTCAAAATTGACGCCGACGTCGAGCTCACAGACGAAGAGTTTCGAGTGGTGATGGAGGACATTTCAGTCAACGGATGGTTCTATTTTGAAAGTAACCGCGATTACAACTACGACCGACCGTTCCGACACATGAAAATGTCGTTGAAGATGCCGTGGAAGCTGAGCAATCTGATCGACATGCGGTGCAAGGAGTTGGACCTTTACAACCATCAATTTACCGTCGAAGAACTGAAGACGTTCGCTCAAAATTGGAAGGACGGAGGCATGGCACAATTAGAAGAAGTTTATTTTGGAATGGAGCTAGGAGATTTGACTGCAGAGGAGAAGAAGGATCTGGTCTGGATCAGTCTGAAATCACTGGGATTCACGGATCAGTCACCACAGTTGCCACTTCCTAGTGGAAAAATCTGGGACGAACCCGAACGTTTGTTGCACATCCAACGAGGAGTCGGTCGCGTGGCTTCTTTGGAATATATCCCGGCTGCCTTTGGAAGTAATAGATATTCATTTTTCGTTTGGAACTGAATCCAAGTGAGTTTTTCTATTCTATCACTCAAAAATCAATAGTTTTCTTTTCTCTTCTAAATTCAATATTCTTCCAGGGACAGCACACTTCTTCACATCTTCTCAAATGTTTCCGTTCGACTACCCAATACCAATACATGTTATTTCATCAGAATCTTTTTAGTTTTTTTCCTTCCGTTCCCTTGTTGAATGCTTTTAATCATTTGAATAAATGTGTTTATTACTCTACTTTTCCGTTTTTATCAGTTCTGCTATTGGGTAACTTTCCTTATTCTTTTTTTCCGTTGGTCAGCCCGAAGTTGGAATATTCCGCGTGTGCGGTGGAGCGCGCTTTCCACACAAGCTTGCTTTGCACTTTTTTGGTGTTTTCGATAGCAGAACCTTCTATTGCACAACTGAGTGCTCACCGCTGCTGGCCAAGTGAGAGACTAAATGAATTGAGAGAGCTGTAAAGAAAGAGAGATTGCCATGGTAACTGCCCTGCTTCGTTTCTCCATCTCTACTCCTCCTTCTTATTCTCATTTCTCTCCCTTCTCCTGCCTGTTTTCCTTCGAATTCAGTGAGGTCTTGCTTTAGGAAAAGCCCTTTTTTTAATTGATGACTTGTCTCCTTCATTTTCCTTACCAGCCTTCCCTTTTCCAGTCTTTCACACAATGCCAATCACACGTTCTGCCTCAAAGCGTGCCGCTCAAACTTCGATACCAAAGCCATGTTCTTCCGCCAAGCGTGTCCCCCAATCGTCTGAATTCCTGAATTTCAAAAAAGCACTAATGAACCTTGGAAATGCTGATACTCCGGTAGTTGCTGAACTCTCCGGGATGTTCAGAGAGCTCTCCAAGCAACCCGGATTCGAGGAATTGCAGAAGAAGTTGAGTGAAGACGGACAGAAGCTGGCGAAGATGATCTTCGGAATTCCAGAAGGTACAGGCTTTGTCTTATCTTTTCTAATCAGTCAGTCACCTTGAAGTTACTCCTCGTCCACTCCCCAAAGTCCTCTTCGGTCATCCACTAGAACTAGCAAGCCATATCTTCAAGGATGTTGGCCCGCTTGATCTGTGAGTTGTTTTCCATGTTTTTCTCAAAATAACTGTTCTTTCATTGCAGTTTGAACTTTGCGACAGTCTCTGAATCCAGTAGAGCCCTTGTCGAGTCCTTATCAATCAAAGTTGATTCTATCTCTATCAGTTATTGCTCAGATCGTGCAAGAATTACAATCAGAACGACAGATCAGAAGATATGTGACTTCAGAATCGCTAATTCGAGAGAACTAGTGGAAGAAAGTGGAAGAGACAAGACGATCAGGAGAATTGGAGACTGCGAGTTCACTATCAACCGTACTGGCCACCCTTTTGCCAATTGTTATGTTATTCATTGTTCCGACTTGGAGCAACTCGCCAGAATACTCGCTCGGTTCTTCTGCGGAATCTATCGGACAGAAAATGTTTCATTTTGTATCGATGGCCCGGGAGAAGAATTCATGATGTACTTCATCAAGAACATCACCACCCGGTTCTCAAGATTTGAAATTGCCGCCGACGTCAATCTCACTGAAGAAGAGTTCCGAGTGCTGATGGAGGACATATCAGTCAATGGACATTTTTCAATGCGAAGTAACTGCGGGTACAGTTACGACAGACCCTTTCAACACAAGATAATGTCGTTGGAGATGCCATGGAAGGCAAGCAATCTGATTGGAATGAGATGCGAGGATTTGGCCCTTTGCAAACTTGAATTCTCCGTCGAAGATCTGAAAGCGTTTGCTCAGAGTTGGAAGGAAGGAGGAGGAATGCCGCAATTGGAGAAAGTTACTCTTGAAGTTGAGCTTGGAGAAGAGACAGGAGAGGAGACGAAGGATCAGGTCTGGACCAGTCTGAAATCACTGGCATTCACGAATCAGCCACCACTGTTGCCACTTCCTAGTGAGATAGAGCATGACAAACCGGAAAATGTGTTGCACATTCAACGAGAAGACGGTCGTGTGGCTTCTTTGCGATTTCAAACTCATAGATATAACAGGGTCTGACTTTTAAATTTTTTAATACTTAAAATTATTTATCTTTTGAAATTTCTAGTAGAAACTGTAGCAGAAAATAATAAAAAAAAATCATGTTTTTTTTTTTCAATTTTCAAAAAATTTAAATTTCAGGAAATCTCAGGATTTTTTATACGGCACACATATTTATTTTTGGTTTGGGACTGAATCCAAGTAAGTTTTTCAATTTTATCCCTCAAAAATCAATAGTTTTCTTTGGGATAATCTTTTATAAAGTCAATATTCTTCCAGGTACTGCACACTTCTCCACCTCTTCTCGAATGTTCCCGTTCAACTACCCAATAACAATTTGTGATCTCTCATGTCATTTCATTTGAATCTTTTTCGTCTTTTCCGTCCTTTTCCGCTCTTTGAATCCTCCTAAACTTTTTCATAAATGTGTTTATTACTCTACCTTTTCCGTTTTTATCAGTTTTCTATTGGGTTACTTTCCCTATTCCCATTTTTCTGTCTCGCTTTGTTCCCAAAGTTGGAATGTTCCGTGTGTGCGGTGGAGCGCGCTTGCTACACAAGCTTGCTTTGCACTTTTTGGGTGTTATCGATAGCAGAACTTTCTATTGCACAACTGAGTTGTTATCACTGCTGCCGGGCCAAGTGAGAGGCCACATGAATTGAGAGAGCGAGAAAGAGAGATTGCCATGGTAACTGCCCTGCTTCGTCTCTCCATCTCTATTCCTCTTTCTTATTCTCATTTCTCTCCCTTCTCATTGTTTCCTGCTTGTTTTCCTGCGAATTTAGTGAAATCTTGTTTTCTCAATTTATCACTTGGCTCCTTTATTTTCCTTACCAACTTTCCCTGTTTCAGACTTTCACACAATGCCAAACACACGTTCTGCCACTAAGCGTGCCGCCCAGTCTTTGATGCCATGACCATGTTCTTCTGCCAAGCGTGCCGCCCAATCGTCTGAATTCATGGATTTCAAAAAGGCACTACTGGACCTGGAAAATGCTGACACTCCTGTGATTGCTGAACTCTCCGAAATGTTCAAAGAGCTCTCCAAACAACCCGGATTCGACGAATTGCAGAAAAAGTTGAGTGAAGACGGGCAGAAGCTGGCGAAGATGATCTTCGAAATTCCAGAAGGTACAGGCTTTATCTGATCATTTCTAATCAGTCATTCTTCTAGAATTTACTCCTCGACCACTTCCCAAACTCTTGTTCGGCCATCCACCAGAAATAGCAAACATGATCTTTAAGGACGTTGATCCAATTGATCTGTGAGTCGTTTTTCAGTTTTTCCTCAAAATAACTGTTCCTTTATTGCAGTTTGAACTTGGCGGCAGTCTCGAAATCCAGTAGAAACCTAGTCGAGTCCCTTTGCATCAAAGTTGACAAGATCGATGTCTGTTACTCAGATCGTGCCACAATTACGATCAGTACGGCAACAGATAAGAGTTTTGACTTTGAAATCCGTACTTCGAGGGAATTAGTGGAAGAAAGCAGAAGAAACGGGACCATCAGAAGTTTTGGGAACTGCGAGTTCGCTTTCGACAGTTCTGGAAATGTTTATGTCGACGGTTCCATTATTTACTGTTCCGACATCGAGCAATTCGCCATGATGCTCGTTCGGTTCTTGTTTGGAATCTATCGCACAGAAGATGTCTCATTTGTTTTCACTTGTGCGAAGAAAGAGTTCATGATGTATTTCATCAAGAACATCACCACCCGATTCTCCGATTTCTATATTATCTCCGACGTCAAGCTCACAGACGAAGAGTTCCGAGTGCTGATGGAGGACATATCTGTCAGCGGAGAGTTTAAATCCATGAGTAACTTCAAAAACAACTACGACGGACCTTTTCAACACAAGAACATGGTGTTAGTGATGCCATGGAAGCCGATTAATCTGATTGGAATGAGGTGCGAGCAGTTGTCCCTTTACAAACGTGAATTCTCCGTCAAAGATCTGAAGACATTCGCTCGGAATTGGAAAGAAGGAGGAGCCATGCCGCAATTGAAAAGTGTAACTTTTGAATATGATCGAAGAGTAGTGAGAGGAGACGAGACGAAAGATCTGGTTCGTACAAGTCTGGAATCTGTGGGATTCACGAATCAGCTACCACAGTTGCCCCCTCATCCTAAATTAGAGCAGGACGGACTCGAAAACTGGCTGCACATGAAACGGGAAGACGGCCGCGTTGCTTCTTTGCAATTTCTCCTTGGTACCTTTGGAGAGTACAGATATTATTTTTTTGTTTTGGCACTGAGACCGAGTGAGTTTTTCCTATTCTTTCCCTCAAAAATCATTAGTTCTCTTGGGATAATCTCTTCTAAATTCAATGTTCTTCCAGGTACAGCACACTTCTGCACATCTTCTCGAATGTTTCCGTTCAACTCCCAATACCAATGTGTGATCTCCCATGTCATTTCATTTTAATCTTTTTCATTGTTTCGTTCTTTTCCGCTTTTCTAAACATTTGAATAAATGTGTGTTACTCAACCCTTTCCGTTTTGTTCTTATCAGTTTTTCAATTGGGTTACTTTCCCTATTCTTATTTCTCTGTCTCGCCTTGTTCCCAAAGTTTGAATGTCCGGTGGAGCGCGCTTGCCACACAAGCTTGCTTCACACATTTTGGGTGTTATCGATAGCAGAACCTTCTACTTCACAACTGAGTTCTTTCCGCTGCTGCCGGGCGAAGTGAGAGACCACATGAATTTGAGAGAGCCGTAGAGAAAGAGAGAATGCCAACATGTTCCCCCATGCTTCGTCTCTCCATCTCTATTCCTCTTTCTTATACTCATTTCTCTCCCTTCTCATTGTTTTTCTGCTTGTTTTCCTCCGAATTTAGTGAAATCTTTCTCGGGGGAAAAGCCCTTTTTGCTCGATTTCTCACTTAATTTCTTTATTTTCCACATCAAAATTCCTTTTTCCAGGCTTTCACACAATGCCAACAACACGTTCTGCCACCAAGCGTGCCGCTCAAGCTTCCGAACTTCTGAGTATACAACGCTTTGTCTTATCATTTCTAATCGATGATTCTTCTAGAAATTCCTGCTCGACCACTCCCCAAGCTACTGTTTGGCTATCCACCAGAACTGGCAAACATGATCTTCAGGGATGTTGACCCAATTGATCTGTGAGTTGTTTTCCAACTTTTTCTCGAAACATCTGCTCGTTCATTGCAGTTTGAACTTGGCGACAGTCTCGAAAGCCAGTAGAGCTCTAGTCCAGTCTTTATCCATCAAAGTTTACTCAATCGATGTCCGTTATCACTCAGCTCGTGCTGTAATTGCAATCAAAACGGCAAAGGATAAGGAATTCTACTTTCGAATTATTACTTCGAGGAAGTTAGTGGAAAAAAGTCGGAGAGACGGGACAATCAGGAGAATCGGGAACTGCGAGTTCACTATGGACTATTCAGGCGAGCGTTTCGGGGAAAAGGATTATACTCTTCGCTGTTCGAACAAGGATCAAGTCGCCAGAATGCTTGCTCGGTTCTTTTTCGGAATCTATCGAACAGAAAATGTCTCGTTCTGTATCTATAGCCCGAGGAAAGGATTTATGATGTATTTCATCAAGAACATCACCACCCGATTTTCAAATATCAATATTGGCCCCAAGGTCAAGCTCACTGAAGAAGAGTTTCGAGTGCTGATGGAGGACATATCAGTCAATGTACATTTTTTTATCGAAAATACTCGCGAGTACAACTACGAGAGACCATTCCAACACAGGAAAATGACTATGTATATGCCATTAAAGCTAAAGAGTTTGTTTGGCATGCGGTGCGAGGAGATATACCTTTTCAAACGTGAATTCTCCGTCGAAGATCTGAAGGCATTCGCTCAGAATTGGAAGGAAGGAGTAGGAATGCATCAATTGAAGCAAGTTTTGTTTGAATATAAAGGAGATTATTCAACTGCAATAGAGGCAAAGGATCAGGTCTGGACGAGTCTGGAATCATTGGGATTCACTAGTCAGGCACCACAGTTGCCACGTCCTCGTCGCATGATGAGTTCCGAACCCGAAAATGTGCTATACATCCAACGAGAAGACGGTCGTGTGGCTTCTTTCCAATTTTTTGCCTATATCTGGGGAATGTGGAGATATATATTCTGGGGTTGGCACTGATTTCAAGTGAGTTTTTCTATTCTATCACTCGAAAGTCAATAGATTTCTTTAAGATTCCGTAACACCTCTATTAGAAGGGCACCCAATAGTTTGACTTTTAGCTTCACTATCTCAAAAACTAGAAGAGTTATCAAAAAGTTGTCAACTGCAAAGTTGTAGACGAAGATTAGAACTACAACTTTGCAGTTGACAACTTTTTGATAACTCTTCTAGTTTTTGAGATAGTGAAGCTCAAAGTCAAACTATTGGGTGCCCTTCGAATAGAGGTTTTACGGTAATCTCTTCTAAAATCAATATTCTTCCAGGTATGGCACACTTCTGCACATCTTCTCGAATGTTCCCGTTCAACTACCCAATTTCAATTGGTGATCTCCCATGTCATTTCATTTGAATCTTTCTCGTCTTTTTCGTCCTTTTCTCCTTTTTGAATCCTTCTAATATTTTTAATGAACGTGTGTATGTATTACTTTATCATTTCCGTTTCGTTCTTATCAGTTATTGGGTTACTTTCCCCATTATCATTTCTTTTTATCACTTTACATTGTGTTATCACACCTTACAGAAATGCCAAAACGCAGTGCCAAGAACAAGAACGCAAAGGCCAAGAAGTCTCGAGGAAGTACAGCTGCGGTCCAGCCAAGAGGTTTGTTATCAATTCCTAAATTCTACTAAAAGTTTTTGTTTTTTAGCACTTCAACAACCACAAATCCAATTACCAGATATCCCATTCAGTCTTCCGAAGACAACACTTGCTCATGTATTTGGAAACTTGAGTGCTGCTGAAATGTGAGTATTTCCATTTTTCAACGATTTTTTTCGCCATTTCAAAAAATTTTTCGGCAATTTTGTCCCACTACAAAATTGATTATGACATCTTTATTGAATTGAAAAAATTTATTTAAAAGTGGAAAAAAATCTCCTAGAGCTACAGTAATCCTTTTGGGTTACTGTAGGTGTTAGCATTTTTCAACGATTTTTTCTTCTTTTCAAAAAATTTTTCAGTAGTTTTGTTTAACTACAAATTTAATTATGCTACCTTTATTTAATCGAGAAAATTTATTTGAAAACGAAAAAAAATCTCCAAGAGCTACAGTAATCCTTCTGGGTTACTGTAGGTGTTAGCAGTTTTCAACGATTTTTTTCACCATTTCAAAAAACTTTTCAACAATTTTGTTCAACTGCAGTTTTAATTATGACATCTTTATTTAATCGAAACAATTTATTTGAAAATCAAAAAAACTCCTAGAGCTACAGTAACAGCAGCTTATCCCTGATAAAACCTCCAAACCCCATCATTTTCCAGTGTCAAATTCGCCTTCTCCTCCTTCCCATCGTTCCATTTCATCAACAACAACCTCCGCCTACCAGCCACTCGAATCCTTCTCCGTCACACCACAAGTCTCGTCTCAACGCTTTGCTTCATTCAAATCGATCTTCCCAATCTTCCGACCAGCATAATTATCATTGATGCCAACCCATTCGGTGCACATCGAGCAACTGATAAGATATTGGGAAGAGATGCTGATATGACAACTGGGGTCCAGGACCAAAAGGAGGTTCTGAAAGTGGTCTTTAAGAAAGCTCACGACGCCAGAATCATCTCTACCGACTTGACAAAGCTTATTATCAAGGTGTTCCCAACTTCGGATTTTCAAATGATGAGCCACTGTACCGAACGCGATGAGCTCTTCTCCATCGTACAGAGAATCCCCAAATTTTCCGTGATGAACTTCGAATCGACCAGCCAAAACTGCATGAGCCACGGCGAGCTGCAATTTCTCATGGAAAACCTTCAAATCGACACGTTACGGATTACTGCTTACCTTGCAAATGTCAAGTACTCGGGACGTCTTCACAATCGGATGCTGGACATCAACATGGCAAATTGGCTGACAGGAAAGTGTCTTCTGGATATGAAGTGCCAGTTTCTTGGAGCCAGTGAGTCGGAATTCACTGTTGACGACATCAATGGATTTGTGAAGGAGTGGCAGACGAGTCGGCGGAATCTGAAGGACCTCAAGATCTTCTGGTTTGAACAACATGAAAAGTTTTCGTTTTCCGAGGAGCAAGAGGAGATGTTGGAGATGACCAAGTGGCATCCGCCGATGACATTCCTCGAGGGTGAAATGGAGAAGTTGTGGTACTGCCGACGATGGGATGGACTCTTGGCGTTCTTTGGACGGAATGAACAGATGATGGCGTTTATTGTGACTGATGAAGGGCTAGTGGAAGGGACAATTAACTTGGAAATGTTCGGAAAGACGGAAGAAATCGAAGTTCCAGAGTTTTTGTTGAAAAGATCGACTGCTAGACTATAAAGATTTTTTTTCGAATTAAAATAAATTTTTTCTGTTCAATAAAGATGTCCAAAACAATTGTTCAGTTGTGTAAAACTGCTGAAACATTTTTTGAAATGCCGAAAAAAATCGTCGAAAAATGCTAAAAAATCAACACACCTACAGTAACCCAAACGGATTACTGTAGCTCTAGGAGATTTTTTTCTTTTCAAATGAATTTTTTCGATTGAATAAAGGTGTAATAATCATATTTGCAGTTGTACAAAATTGTTCAAAAATTTTTTGAAAGGGTGAAAAAATCGTCGAAAAATGCTATCACCTACAGTAACCTAAAAGGATTACTGTAGCTCTAGGAGATTTTTTTTCATTTCCAAATAAATTTTCTTGATTAAATAAAGGTGTTTTTATCATATTTTCAGTTGAACAAAACTATTGAAAAATTTTTTGAAATGCCGAAAAAAAATCGTTGAAAAATGCTAAAAATCAACACACCTACAGTAACCTAAAAGGATTACTGTAGCTCTAGGAGATTTCTTTTCACTTTTAAATAAATTTTTTCAATTAAATGGAAGTGTCATAGTCTAATTTGTAGTTGTACAAAATTGTTGAAAAATTTTTTGAAATGGTGAAAAAAATCGTTGAAAAAATGAAAAATGAAAAATGAAAATCTTACTGTAGTGTTTCTTCGTTTCGAGATATCGTGGCCGGCAATTCAAAAATACACATTCTCAAACAATTTTTATGAATCATTTATCATTTATTTATGCAATTCCACTAAAAAAACCAATTCTGAACGCCACCTCCCAAAAGAAACCGTTCCTTCCAAACAAAAAACTTGAACTCCTTCGGCTTCACCTCCACTGTTGCCAATTCCCCATTGCAATTCCGAAGGTACCAGGTCTCATCACCACTGATAAAATTGTTATCACATTGGAAAAGTGTCAAGGGAGCATGCCATGTCGTCAAATCATCAAGTCGCATTTCGAAATCGTCTTCCTGGTGAAAATGACAGAATTCCAGCTGATCCAAGTTTCCGTTTCTCCAGTGTCGAATCAAATTTTCGAAATCCAGAGCTTCAAAGACTGTGTCATGAAGAATCAGCTTCTGGCATTTCATATTCAGAAGACTTTCTCCAGAAATCCACGTGGCATTCCAAATCTTCAACTTCTTAGCTGTCAGGGTCCCAGTGTGTTTGAACTTCTTCCCCGGATAGACTTTCAGGTAGAACCATTCGATTTCCAGGTTATCCATTAGACATTCAAGTTCTCTTTTGGTTATCTTCTCGTACCACTCAACATTGACAGTTTCCAGCTGATAAGCGAATCGGGTGATAAAGAAAAAGTCTTGTTTGTTATCAGTGACACTTCGCAGCCAGATGTTGTTGGTTTTGAAGTGGAGGAGCACAAATTTGGAGATTGTCTTGAATAGAGTTCCAGAATCTTTTTCGGACTTGCAGAAGTAGGTTATAAAGCCTTCGATGGACTTCTCGACGCCTACAGTAATCCCTTCGATCTCCTGATGATTCGAACATTCTTTGAACTTTTTCAATAACGCTATGATGGTGAACTTGGATTCTTTGGTTTCATCCACTTTCACAGCAATCGATCGTTCATGGATATTGTGGTAGAAACTCAGATTTTGAGTTTTGATGGAGATCTGGCTTGTGAGTTGGCGGCAGGTTGGGGAGATTAGCGAGTAGTGGAAACTGCAAAAAATATAACATTTTATCACCATTTCAAAAAATTTTTCAGTAGTTTTGTTCAACTACAATGTTAATTTCAACACCTTTTCCTAGCTGAAAAAAATTATTTGAGAGTGAAAAAAATCTCCTAGTGCTACAGTAATCCTTTTGGGTTACTGTAGGTGTTAGCATTTTTCAACGATTTTTTTCGCCTTTTCAAAAAAATTTTCAGTAGTTTTGTTCAATTGCAAAATTGATTATGACACTTTTATTTAATCGAAAAAATTTATTTGACAAGGAAAAAAATCTCCTAGAGCTACAGTAATCCTTTCAGGTTACTGTAGGTGTCTCGATTTATAGTTTTTGGTATTTTTCAACGATTTTTTTCACCCTTTCAAAAAATTTTTCAGCAATTCTGGTCAACTAAAAAATTAATTTGGACACTCTTATCTATTCCAAAAAATTTATTTCAAAATGGAACAAAATGCATTGCGCGAGTTCTATTAGCTTGAATCTCTCTCTTGGTTGAGAGGAGATTCCAGAACTCTCAGGGTCTCTAGAACCCAAAAAACACAGGATTCTTATTTTTCCAGATTTCTCAAAACATTGAAATCAAAAAAATCAAACACCAACTCACATATCAATAGGCTCAACATTCTTGAAAATCATTTCCAATAGTTCAACTGGTGGGATCCAAACTTTCGTCTTATTCAAGTTTGAACCCGAGCTCACAGTTGCTGGTTCTAAAATAACTCTATTTCGCAACATATTTTTGTGAAAATTACCTCTTTTCAGCTTTCTAGAAGATCCGTGACAAGTTCGGGAACCTCTTCGTTTTGGCATTCTTTGAAATACTAATGTGAATTGCGTTTGGACAAGACACACAAATGACACAAGTGAAATGGGTTTCGAAACAGTTTTATAATGACGCCAACCCAACTGTTATCACATTACTGATAAGATTACACCCAATTATGTATAGTTTGCTCACAGCGAACAAAATGCGCTTTTCGTGCTGCGCCTTTAAAAAAAATACGGTAGATTGCGATGAAAACCCAATTTTTTTTAGAGGCGCATGCTCATTTTGCTCGCATCGAGACCCAACGGATTCCTAGGCCAGCTACGCCTTTCAGATTTTTCATACCAATAATAAAGGCTCAAAGTTAATGTTGTAGTTGTCCATCATCACTGGAAAGTTTTTTGAAATCCCTGAAAAAATCGTCAAAAATCAAGATGATCCCTTCTTTTCGCCAGTTTCTCCTTTCTGATTATATTGCTCCCACCATGTTACCCAGAAATAAACGACACGATTGATATCGATTATTCCAACTGTCTGAATCTCTCTGCTTCATACACTATTTCTGTGTGTGCTCGAGAGGCTATGTGACGCAACAACGGCGTCTGTGTTCACCGGGTACGAATGCAATCGCGCCCCAACAGAACACATTCAAATTTTGGGCCTCTTGAATAGCAGAATTTTCTGTTCCCTAATGATTTCTTATCTTTGCTGCCGGGCGAGCATACTGATGAGTGATTGTATGAATGAAGAGTGTACAAAGAAAGAGAAATTAATGAATTTGTTATCTTGCGTCCCGTATCACACTACTCTCACTGTTTCTCTCCTGAATTTTCGCTTATCGATCTATTCTCCGTACATCTTTGTTTTTCGTTTTAAATTCACCGAAGCAACATTCTGCATTGACCCTTTCCCATTATTTTTCTCATCGACTTCTCCAATTCTTCCAGAATCGAATGATTTGTTTTTATCATTTTTATTAGACAGTCCCCTCATTCCCTCTGTTTTGTCTCTCTTCTATTGATCGCTCATCCCTTTCCTCGTATCCCTTCTCCAGTTTCACATATTCTTTCCAGCAAAATCTACGAAATGGCAAAGCGTCGTGCCAATGATTCGAAGAAGAATTCCAAGAAGTCTCGACCTGATCCGCCAAAAGGTTAGTTTCAACTATAACGTTTTCAGTCCTATCCATCACTTTCAGACGTCCGGCCACCTCCAGCTCCAGTTCTTTCCGATATTCCGTTCAACCTGCCCCGCACAACAGCGGAACAAGTCTTCGGATCCCTCAGTCCTGCTGACATGTAAGTGTTTTGTTTTGCAATCAAATATATTAATATATTATGGCCGTCCCGCGACGAGTCGCCTGGTGGGTCTCACCACGAAAATGGTATCGTCATTTTTCTGATGAAAACGGGTAAAAATACACCATTTCAATGAGCCCCCATTGATTTCTAGAAAGTTTTTCTAGAAAATTACATTATTTTCGGGTGTTTTGGCGATTCTCTCGAAAAAACACTTCATCGACTCGCCGCGGGACGGCAATAATACTCCGACCATGATTAGGAATCATCCATCTTTTCAGAATTCGCTTCGCTCTGTCCTCGACCACTTCTTTCAACTTCTCGCACAACTTTCTCCGCGTCCCGGCAACTCGAATTCAGTTTTTCCATTCTCCTGGTCAACATTGCACACTATCTGAAATCATCATCGAGACACCCAATCACCTTAAATGCCAAATCACTATAGCGGCATATCCATCTGGACCATCGTCGTCAAGTAAGAAAGTATGGGGAAGAAGTGCGACCGTCACGACAGAAAGGGTAAACGCCGCAGTAGAATGGATCTATGTGGCTTTCACGAAACCCCACGACGCCAGAACGGTAGCGATGGACCTGACCAAGTTTGTTCTGAACGCCTTCAATACGACCAACATTGAAATGAAAAGTAACTGCCACACGAGGGATAACGATATGTTCTGGATCTTGAAGCGAGTCAGAAACTTCAGCCAGGTCGTGGTCTCATGTAATACTCCGAAGAGCATGAAGCTCGAGGAACTGCAGTACGTGCTGGGAACTCTATCAGTGGACACCATGTTATTTTCCTTTTTTCTGCCGAATCTGAAGTACACGGGACCTATCAACAATAGGATTCTGGAGGCATCGTATGCGAGTTGGCTCACAGGAGAGTCACTATTGAACATGACCGGCGAGATTCTGATTGCCAGTGGAACGAAGCTCACCGCCACTGACCTCAACGTCTTTTTCAACGAGTGGCAAACGAATATGGACAAGTTCAGAAATCTGGAACTGATCCACCTCCAGCAACACGAAAGATTCCCCATTGATCCGGAGGAATTGAACCTGGAAAAGTGGCCCCCGCGTGGGACAAACGTGAAGGTTCCTGATCCACGAAACACGTGGTTCTGTAAACGAGGCAATCTTCTTGCGACACTCGAATTGTGCACGGATAATGCGGTAAAGTTCTGTGTGTGGCATGAGAAGTATGTGGCGAAGGAAGTCGTTCATGATCAGTTGCCGGGTCGTATTAGAGAGCTTTGGCGTAATGTGCATTTCTTGTGAGCTTTTTCTAGTTTATTCTTCTTCTTGTGTTTTCTGCTCTTCTTTCCCTTTTTTTCAGTATTTTGTTTTGATTGACTCTATCTCT
This sequence comes from Caenorhabditis becei, assembly GCA_900536315.3. Taxonomy (NCBI): domain Eukaryota; kingdom Metazoa; phylum Nematoda; class Chromadorea; order Rhabditida; family Rhabditidae; genus Caenorhabditis; species Caenorhabditis becei. The sequence goes on from LR539525.1 coordinate 215,180, forward strand.
TCTTTTTTATATAAACTTTTAAGATGTTTTCCTTGTTTTCTTTTCCTTTTTTATTGTCAAGAAGAGCCCTCAAGGTCGCAGCATTCGGCGAAGTGACGGAACAATCGCGAGGGTTATTCTTCCAAGTTTGACATGTCAAGGTGCTTTAGTCGCGTTCCACAGTTTCTGTTAAATAAATTTGGTGGGATCCAAGTGTTCCTGTTATCCAAGTTTGAACCCGAGCTCACAGTTGGTTATTCTATTTAAAATACCTCTATTTTGCAACATTTTTTTTTCCAATTTCACCTCTTTTTAGTTTTCTAGAAGATCCGTGATCAGTTCTGGAGCCTCGTCGTTTTGCCATTCTTTGGAAAACTCATGTAAATTGGGAGACCGGACACACAAAAGAAATAGGTTACGGAACAGCTTTATGACGCGTTCTCCCAGATTCCTGAAAGTGGCCGGGAACAGCTTTTTTCATGGTCTCGAAAAAAATCCAAAAAATTATGGTAGAACCCTCGGGAGGTCCCCAAACGAAAAGTACAATCAGAACTGACAATTTATTTTTTCTCCAATTTTGGTCACCCCGAGTAGGTGAAAACTTCAAAAAATCATAACTTTCTTCAAACTCAACGTTGAGCGAGTTCTCTTCGCCAGCGTTCATAAAAGGTACATACGCATGTTTTCAAGTTATATTGACTTTATTTCAGCTACTGATAATTTGAAATTTTGGATAAGGTTGTCAAATGTTGAATTTTTTCCCCTTGTCATAATTTTGGGTTCCATAATTTTAAAAATTTAACGTCTTGCCCGCATAATGTTGGTTTGGAAAAAATTTATTTCAAAATTTTACCACTCATCCTGTGATGAGGAAAAATCGGAGAAAACTGGAGGCTCGATGATGAAGAACGCATTTTCGAGAAAAAAAATTTCGAAAAATTTCCAATGATTATCAGTGATTTTGATTAGTTATTTGACAGTAGAACAATACTCTTGGCTATGTTTTCCATCAGTTTGCGGAATATTAGAACCATTTTCAGAGCGTCTACACTGATATCAGTGTCACCCACTTGTCTTATCACTTATCAGATCAGGATGAAGAGCTAGCAAGATGCACTCAACTGAAAAATTGTTGGTCTAGAACACCTTCACATGACTGCACTAAACCCTGCGCTCAAACTTAAAAATTTCCTGGAATCTCGAAATTTTCATGATTTTTGTCACTTTTCACCACTCATCTACTAATTTCACGTATAGGGATACGTTCGAAAAATACGAAAAAATCGAAAAAGTCTAATTTATCTATCTAGGTGCTCAATACAATACGTTCGATCCAGATGTATGAAAAACTCAAAAAAATAATTCTTTCGTTTTTTTCGTGTTTTTCGAACGTATCCCTACACGTGAAATCGATTGGTCAGTGGTGAAAAGTGACAAAAATCATGAAAATTTCGAGATTCCAGGAAATTTTTAAGTTTGAGCGCAGGGTTTAGTGCAGTCATGTGAAGGTGTTCTAGACCAACAATTTTTCAGTTGAGTGCATCTTGCTAGCTCTTCATCCTGATCTGATAAGTGATAAGACAAGTGGGTGACACTGATTTCAGTGTAGACGCTCTGAAAATGGTTCTAATATTCCGCAAACTGATGGAAAACATAGCCAAGAGTATTGTTCTACTGTCAAATAACTAATCAAAATCACTGATAATCATTGGAAATTTTTCGAAATTTTTTTTCTCGAAAATGCGTTCTTCATCATCGAGCCTCCAGTTTTCTCCGATTTTTCCTCATCACAGGATGAGTGGTAAAATTTTGAAATAAATTTTTTCCAAACCAACATTATGCGGGCAAGACGTTAAATTTTTAAAATTATGGAACCCAAAATTATGACAAGGGGAAAAAATTCAACATTTGACAACCTTATCCAAAATTTCAAATTATCAGTAGCTGAAATAAAGTCAATATAACTTGAAAACATGCGTATGTACCTTTTATGAACGCTGGCGAAGAGAACTCGCTCAACGTTGAGTTTGAAGAAAGTTATGATTTTTTGAAGTTTTCACCTACTCGGGGTGACCAAAATTGGAGAAAAAATAAATTGTCAGTTCTGATTGTACTTTTCGTTTGGGGACCTCCCGAGGGTTCTACCATAATTTTTTGGATTTTTTTCGAGACCATGAAAAAAGCTGTTCCCGGCCACTTTCAGGAATCTGGGAGAACGCGTCTTATCACTTTACTGATAAGATCACACCAATTTGTGCATAGTTCGCTCACACTTTTTATAAACAATGTCCTTCTCATTCTCGTTCTGCCGTTTTCCGATTCTGGGTCAAGTTCTGAAAATGTGAATCTACTGTGAGTACACACCGTCGTCGTCGTGTTCCATGTTCCAACATGTGTTTTGGGAAAGTGAGCGACACGATTGATATTATCGGTGTGTCTCAAAATCGGAGTGGGTAGGATTACGTAGTTGAGGCTCCCGCAACGAACGAAAGTTTCCTTTTAAATTAAAACGCGCAACTACCGTATCCCGCGTTATAAGCGCAGCACGATTGGCACCGGAAACTTTCTTTCGTTGCGTGAGCATCGACTCCGTAACTCTACCCACTCTGATTTTGAGATATAACGATAATATCGATTATTCCAACTGTCTGAACCTCTTTTCCTTCTGCACTATTTGCTCGACAGGCTGTGTGATGCAACAACGGTGTCTGTGTTCACCAATTGGCAGCAGATGACCCCTCATTCCCTCTGTTTCTCTTCTATTGATCGCTCATCTCTTTCCTCGTATTCCTTCTCCAGTTCTACATATTCTTTCCAACAATATCTAAAAAATGGCAAAGCGTCGTGTTAATGGTTCGAAGAAAAATGCCAAGAAGTCGCGGCCTGATCCGTCAGAAGGTTAGTTTCAACTATAACATTTCCAGTCCTATCCATCACTTTCAGACGCCCAGCCACCTCCAGCTCCAGTTCTTTCCGATATTCCGTTCAACCTGCCCCGCACAACAGCGGAACAAGTCTTCGGATCCCTCAGTCCTGCCGACATGTAAGTGTTTTGTTTTGCAATCAAATGTATTAATATACAATACTTCGACCGTGATTTGGAATCATCCATCTTTTCAGAATTCGGTTTGCTCTGTCCTCGACCACTTCGTTCAACTTCTCGCACAACTTTCTCCGCGTCCCGGCAACTCGAATTGAGTTGTCCCATTCTCCTGGTCAACATTGCACACAATCTGAAATCACCATCGAGACACCCGATCACCTTAAATGCAAAATCGCTTTAGCGGCGGATGCACCTGGACAATGGCCGCCAAGTGAGAAGGTATGGGGAAGAAGTGCGACTGTCAGGACACAAAGGGTAAACGCCGCAGTAGAATGGATCTATGTGGCTTTCACGAAACCCCACGACGCCAGAACGGTAGCGATGGAGCTGACCAAGTTTGTTCTGAACGCCTTTAACACGACCAACATTGAAATGGAGAGTAACTGCGACACGAGGGATATTGATTTGTTCTGGATTTTGAAGCGAGTCAGGAACTTCAGCAAGGTGGCAGTCGTATGTACAACTCCGAGGAGCATGAAGCTTGAGGAACTTCAGTACGTGCTGGGAACTCTATCAGTGGATGCCGTGTACTTTTCCTTCTTTCTGCCGAATCTCAAGTACACGGGACCCATCAACAATAGGATTCTGGAGGCTTCGTATGCGAGTTGGCTCACAGGAGAGTCACTATTGAACATGAACTGCGAGACGCTTATTGCCAGAGGGACAAAATTCACCGGCACTGACCTCAATAGATTTGTCAACGAATGGCAGACAAATATGGACAAGTTCGAGGATCTGGAATTCATCTACTTCAAACAACACGAAAGGTTTCCCATTGATCCGGAGGAATTGAACCTGGAAAAGTGGCCCCCGCGTGGGACAAACGTGGAGGTCAGTGATCCACAAAACACATGGTTCTGTAAACGAGGCGATCTTCTTGCGACACTTGAAATTGATACTGATAATGAGGTAAGGTTCTGTGTGTGGCATGAGAAGTATGTGGCGAAGGAAGTCGATCATGATCAGTTGCTGAATCGTTCTAGAGAGATTTGGCCTAATGTGTGGTACTTGTGAGCTTTTTCAAGTCTCTAGTTGGTTTGTCATTGACTTTTTTCTTTTTTCACTGGACCTCATTTTCAGTTTTTCAACTGACATTGAGCAACCCTCCCAATGTTTCTTTTCTTGTGTTCTCTGCTCTACTTTCTTTTTTTTGTATTTTGTTTTGATTGACTCTATTTCCTTTTGTTGAAATAAACGTTTGTAATTTTTTTTTCTTTTTATTGGTCAGTGTTGGAGACAGGACACAAAGATGAACTGGGTTGTGAAATGTTTCTAATGCCGGTAACTCAACTCTTATCACTTTACTGATAAGCCCTGACATCTTCCGATTCTGGGTCAAATTCTGAAAAGGTGAATCTACTGGATCTACACACCGTCGTCATCGTGTTCTATGTTCCAACATGTGTTTTGGAGAAAACTGACCAGAATTACATAACAATCCCAACGTGTCAGGCTCAAAAACACTTCATGCTAAACCCGAAAGTGAGCGACACGATTGATATTTTCGGATTGGGTAGATTTACAGAGTTGAGGCTCCCGCAACGAACAAAATTTTTCGACGCAAAACGTTTCTCACCAATTCTCACTATCTTCTTCTTTTTCCTCATCACTTTTCCCATTAATCGTCTTTTTCGTTTTGTTAATGTTCCCTCTGTTCCTTATCTTTTTTTGACTTGTTCATTTTTGTCTTGTATTTGTTCTAATAAATTCAAATGACTCTTTTTCATCATTTTTATCAGACAACCCCATCTGAACAAGTGTGAGCTTCGGTGGAATTACTTCCGAATACCGGCGACTGTACGATGAGATGGATTCGAAGGACTTTGTGATAAGAAGATGTGATGGACAATCTACAGTTTTCCCAGAGTTCATTCACTATGAGAGTCCATTCTGACAAAGTTTACGCTGTATCCAATCCGTTCTTACCGATTCTATCAATACTGTAGCACCATGATGCAATCGCGCTCTACCGTACATAACCAAATTCAAACGTACGGACAGCAGATCCGACGCAGAGAGGGAAGAGCAGACAGGGGGCAATCAATCGAATCGTCTCCTTCTCCTCGCGCGTTTTCGATTCATCTCGGGTTCTATCTCAAGTATTTTTGACGTTTTCTTTATTTGTTGCGGGTTACTGTAGCTACGGATTTTGCTACCGTAACTCGGAAGTACAGTATTCACGGAAAATTCCATCTTTACTAAATATTATTAGACGACAAGTTCTGTGTGTCTATCTGTATGTCCGCAGCGTTTTCTCAACAACTAGTGGACCATTTTCGTCGTTCTTTCTCAGGAAGTTGTAGAATTCTCCCCGCACGGTGCACGGGAATTTGATAAGCGATTCTTATTTTGTGACTATCGACAATCTAGTATTGGCTGGCAGCAGGTGACCCCTCATTCCCTCTGTCTCTCTTCTATTGATCGCTCATCCCTTTCCTCGTATTCCTTCTCCAGTTTTACATTCTGTTCAGCAAAATCTACGAAATGGCGAAGCGTCGTGCCAATGGTTCGAAGAAAAATGTCAAGAAGTCTCGGCCTGATCCGCCTGAAGGTTAGTTTCAACCATAACATGTTCAGTCCTATCCATCACTTTCAGACGTCCAGCCACCTCCAGCTCCAGTTCTTTCCGATATTCCGTTCAATCTGCCCCGCACAACAGCGGAACAAGTCTTCGAATCCCTCAGTCCTGCCGACATGTAAGTTTTCTGTTTTCAAATCAAATAAATTAATATATAATACTCCGACCGTGATTAGGAATCATCCATCTTTTCAGAATTCGGTTTGTTCTGTCCTCGACCACTTCGTTCAACTTCACCCACAACTTTCTCCGCGTCCCGGCAACTCGAATTGAGTTCTCCCATTCTTCTGGAATGTATTCCACGACTTCTCTAATCACCATCGAGACACCTAATCACCTCAAATGCGAAATCGAAATAGTGGCGAATCCCAGTCGACAACGGCCGCTAAGTGAGAAAGTGTGGGGTAGGAATGCGACCATTGCGACAGGAAGGGAGAGAACAAGAGAATATATCGATGTGATTTTTGTAAAACCCCACGACGCGAGAACTGCAGCCTTGGACCTGACCAAGTTTGTTTTGAACGCCTTCAATACGACCAACATTGAAATGAGAAGTAACTGCGACACGAGGGATAATTATATGTTCTGGATTTTGAAGCGAGTCAGGAACTTTAGCGATGTTTCGATCTCATGTAAAACTCCGAAGAGCATGAAGCTCGAGGAACTCGAGTACGTGATGGGAACTCTGTCAGTGGACTTCATGCACTTTGACTTCTTTCTGCCAAATCTCAAGTACACGGGAGCTATAAAAACGCGAGTTCTGAAGACTCTGTATGCGAGTTGGCTCACAGGAGAATCGCTTCTGAACATGAACTGTGAGTTTATGATTGCCAGTGGAACACAACTCAGCGTCAATGACCTCAATGTGTTCGTAAACGAGTGGAAGACGAACATGGACAAGTTCGGGAATCTGGAACTGATCCACCTCTATCAACACGAAAGATTCCCTATTGATCCGGAGGACTTGAACCTGGAAAAGTGGCCTCCAAGTCGAACAAACGTGAATGTTCCTAATCCACGAAACACGTGGTTCTGTAAACGAGGCAATCTTCTTGCGACACTTGAACTGTGCACGGATAATGTGGTAAGGTTCTGCGTGTGGCATAGGGAGTATGTGGCGAAGGAAGTCGTTCATTATCAGCCCGTTAGTGCTAGATTTCTTTAGCCTAACGTGCATTTCTTGTGAGCTTTTTCTAGTTCCCTCTTCGAACTTGACTTGTCATTGACATTTTTCTCTTTTCACTTTCCCTCATTTTCAACTTGTAACTTTCACCCAACTTGAACACCTGCTCTTTTTTCATTTTTGTTCCAACTAACATTGAGTAACCCTTCCAATGTTTCTTTTCTTGTGTTCTCTGCTCTTCTTTTCTTTTTTTCAGTACTTTGTCTTGTGGAAATGAACTTTTGTGACTTTGTCCCTTTTTTGTCTTTCTATTGGTCCAAATTCAAATTTCCCTTATTATCGTTGCAACTCAAAAGTTCATCGGGTAGATTTACGGAGTTGCGGGTCTCGCCACGCGCGAAAGCAAGACGTGCTGCGCCTTCCGAGTACGGTAGTTGCGCAATTTGTCTTTTTCCACTATTTTTCCTCATTTTCCTCGGTTTTTTCAATCGATTTCGCTATTTTTACATTAAAAAAAGCACAGAAAAAGTATTTTTGTGTAAAAATGCGAGAATCGGTTGGAAACCCGAGGAAAATGAGGAAAAATAGTGGAAAAAGACAAATTGCGCAACTACCGTACTTTAAAGGCGCAGCACGTTTTGCTTTCGCGCGTGGCGAGACCCGCAACTCCGTAAATCTACCCGATGAACTTTTGAGTTGCAACGATAATAAGGGCCCTCAAGATCGCTTCGAAGTGATGGAACAACCGCTAGTGTTATTCTTTCAAGTTTGGGACTCTTTAGCAAATGATAAGAGAACTGATAATAGACCTACCAAAAAAGGTAGTTACTGTACTTTTACAAAAAGATAAGAATAAATGACGAGATGAGAAGGTCAGCAAGAACATTTCAGCGAGAAGATCAGGAATAGAAAGTAAAGTAGAACACTGATATGAAACAGATTTCCAAACAAATGAGGACACGACCCTCCCAGTTTCCCAGTCGCAATAGAGCGCGCTTGCAGCAAACAGTGCTTGCCGCCGGGCGCTAATCCCGAAAAAGTGTGCCGTCTAATGTGATTTTCTGATTTAAAAAAACGATGAAAAGAAGTCATTTGAGTTTATTAGAACAAATACAAGACAAAATGAACAAGTTAGTCAGGAGAAGATAAAGAACAGAGCGAACAATAAGAAAATGGAAAAGAAACAGATTTTCCAAAGGACATGTGATTAAGGAAGTATAAATAGATAATTATTCAGTGAGAACGTCCAATTTCACTCGGATAGGTACCTTCCGCTCAACAGCTTTCTCACGCGTTCCGGCTCCAATTGATGATCGAGTTCCTTTGTCAGAAACTCTTCGTGCCACACACAGAACATGACAACGTTGTCATCGCGGAGTTCGAGTGTCGCCAGCATGTCTCCTCTTCTGCAGAACCAAGTGTTCTCTGGATACATGACCTCAATGTTCTCGGGGTATTCTCCACTTGGAGGCCACTTTTCCAGGTTCAATTCCTCCGGATCAATAGGGAACCTTTCGTGTTGTTGAAGGTGGATCAGTTCCAGATTCCAGAACTTGTCCGTGTTCGTCTTCCATTCGTCGATAAACATATTGAGGTCAGTGGTACTGAGCTTCGTCCCACTTGCAATGAGAGTTTCGCATTTCATCTTCAAAAGAGACTCTCCTGTGAGCCAACTCGCATACGAAGTCTTCAGAATCCTCTTGTTGATAGCTCCAGTGTACTTGAGACGTGGCAGGAAGACTTCGAGACACATCGCATCGGCTGGCAGGGTCTCCAGGAACCACTGAAGCTTCTCGAGGTTCATACTGCCTGGAGTGTCCCATCTGATCGCAACTTTTCCAAAGCTTTGAACTCCTTTGACGCAATTGAAGATGTTGTCAGTGCCGCAGTTCTCCATGTCGATGTTGTCCGTTTCGAAGACGTTCAGCACAAATTTGCTCATCTCCAGTGCTACGATTCTGGTGTCGTGACGTTTCTCAAAAATCAGATCGATACAATCCGTTCCGAAAGTGTTGTGCATCGAAATCTTCGCAGCTCTCCCCCATATCTTCTCTGTCATTTCTTCTCCCGTGCGTTTTGAACGAATTTCGATTGAGCAAGGGGTCTGATTCGGCGTATTGATAAGGATACAGAAGTCATTGGTACGGCTGTTGCTAAACTCAATCCGAGACGCTGGGACTTGGAGACTGTTGTGGAGGAAGTTGAAGGAGGTATTCGAAGACAAGATAAATCGCATTCTGAAATAGGGAGCTTGTATTGGATATATAGTTTCAAAACTTACATGTCAGCGGGTCTGAGGCTTCCAAAGACCTGTTTGAAAATAGGAAACGGTAGGTTGAATGGAATATTGGAGAGTGGGATCGGAGCCGATGGCTTGGCATTTTGAGGTGCTGAAAGGAAAGATTTAGTGTGAAAATAATGAGAATTCTAACTAACCTTTTGGCACAACTGATTCAGCCGGATCAATTCGTGGCTTCTTGGCATTCTTCATGGAATCATTGGCACGACGCTTCACCATTTCGTAGATTTTGTTGTAGAGAATAAGGGATACGAGGAAAGGAATGAGCGACCAATCGCTGAGAGACAAAACAGAAGGAATGAGGGGTCTCCAGCTGTTAGCCAATCTAGCGCGTCGTGACTCAGATAGCCGATACAGTAGTCAATTTTGGTGACGTGGCGATAGATTATCTGACTAACTGATCGAGCGACGGACAAAGAAGAAGAACAGAAGCATTCGAATGGGTGTACGGTGGAGCGCGATTGCATCATAGTGCTAGAAGATTGATAGGACTTTATTCACCTGTTCAGATGGGGCTGTCTGATAAAAATGATTGAAAGGAGTGATTCTAATTTATTAGAACAATTTCAAGACAAAATGAACAAGTCAGTCAGGAGAAGAAGATAAGGAACAGAGAGAACAATAAGAAAAGACAAGAACAGAAAAGTGTCTAAAAACAGATATTCGCACAAAATGTGATTTGGGTTTGGCAAAGGAAAACATCTCGAAAAACCAAACATTCACAATACAAATAGATAATTTGATTGGAACGGATCCAATTTCAGTCGAATAAGTAATTATCATCCCAAAGACCTCTCACGCGTTTTAGCTCCGCAACATGATTGACTTCCTTGGTCAGGTACTTCTCGTGCCACACACGGAACATGACAATGTTGTTATAACGGAGTTCGAGTGTCGCCATCAGGTCTCCTCTTCTGCAGAACCAAGTGTTCTCTGGATGCAAAACCTTCACATTCCTGGGGTATTCTCCACGTGGGGGCCACTTTTCCAGGTTCAATTCCTCCGGATGAATAGGCAATCTTTCGTGTTGTCCGATGTGGATCAGTTCCAGATTCCCGAACTTGTCCGTGTTAGTCTTCCACTCGTCGATAAACAAATTGAGGTCGTTGGCGGTGAGTTTCGTGCCTCTGGCAATCAGAGTCTCACAGTTCGTCTTCAATAGTGACTCTCCTGTGAGCCAACTCGCATTCCGTGTCATCAGAATCCGTTTGTTTGTGTGTCCCGTGTACTTGATCCGTGGCGAAAAGACGTCGAGGAACATGGCATCAACCGGCACGGTCTCCAGAACGGCCTGCAGATCCTTGTTTTTCATGCAGTTCTGAGTGTGCCATCTGATCGCCACTTTACTGAATCTTCGGACCCCTCTGATGACCGTGAACAGGTCATCGTCTCTTTTGGCTCCCAAGCTTATCAGTTCGATGTCGGTTGTCTTGAAGACGTTCCTCACAAAATTGAACATGTCCAGAGCTACCAATCTGGTGTCACGGTTCCCGGCGAAAACCAGACATATCCTCTCAGTCCCGTCACCAGGTGTGAAATTCTTGATGCGTGTCTCGCTGCCCCACACTTTCTCCTTAACACTGGTTTCCAGTGTGGTTCCGTCTTCAAAAGCAAAGTTGTTTTCTGTCCTGCTTGTCGCCACAAAGTCGACCCTGCACGGGCGCTGGTCCGGCATTTCGATGTTGACGAAGAAGTTTGGAGAAACATCGCTTGGCTCATTTTTGAATCTGATCCGGGTCGCTGGGACGCGGATATTGTTGTTCAACAGGTTGTATGATCTGGTGGAACACATTGCAAATCGGAGTCTGAAAAAGGGGAAATGAATGGTTGGTTGCGTTGCGGTCGCGTCACGGTCAGGGAAATACTTACATATCAGCAGGACTCAGGCTTCGGAAGATCTGCTCCAAGTTCAGTAACGCAAGTTTGAAGGGCAGGCGAGGGACATTGGGTAGTTGGGGTGCTGAATGGAAACTTTTAGGGGGAAATGTTCAAATTTGATACACGAACCTTGTTGTTGAAGAGTAGACGGATCAGCTTTCGGTTTCTTGGATGTCGTCTCCGAACCATTGCCACAGCGCTTTGCCATTCTGTCAGTTCTGAAGAAAAAGTAGACAATTTGACATGCAGAAGTGATAAGAAAAGATAACTGATAATAATCCGAGGTTAACGGATTTTGATAAGGAAAGATATCAGTAAGTTTTTAACAATGTGTTTATTCAGATCAATAGATAACAGACTAATCATTCCAGACTTTCAACATGAAATAGTCACTTTGAAAAATAAACGACGCGAGTTTCCCGTTGACGTTTCTGATGAGAAATTCTTGTTGTTCTGGGTCATAACCAGAAATGCTGGTTAACGGAGGGTGCCATTCTATGAAATCCAGTCCTCGGGCGGCCCACTCAAAACTTCTTGGACGATCCTTGTAGGTGAGTTCGCATTTCCTCAGATTCTCCAGTCGACCACCTTCCCATGCTCTCAGAAGTGCTCGGTAGCTTGCCGCCGACAAAGTCGTGTCTTTGACAAATATTTCTTCACATTCCATTTTCAGCAAATGCTCCTGTGTGACCCAACCACCGTAAAACACCAAGATATGTCTGTTTCGGATGAAACCATTGAAGTTTCCGATTAGGTGGCTGCCGTGAAACCAGAACATGTCGATTGAGCCGTTTTCAGCAACAGATCGGAATAGTTCAACTGGTGATTCCTTCTTGTACCAACGAAGGCTATCGATACTGAGTCCGGCGAAACAATCCATTGGTACAATATCAGTTGAGAATAACTCTAGCGAAAGCCTATCGGTTTTCCAAATGGTCAAGATGAGGCGAGTGATGAGTCTGGAGACATAGTTCCGATCGGATTCGTGATGGCAGATGACGTTCAAAACGCTGACACCAGTTATCTTACACACCGAACGGTCAATCAACACTGTGGCACTTCCCAACTTGACAATTGATCTTCCGTTTTGAAACTCTTCCACATTCAACTTTACTCTGATTTCAAGCTTGTCGGAGTGATTAACCATGATATCAATCGAAGGACCATTGCCATATGCAATATAAAGGTCATTCGATTTGATTGTCAGTTTTTTCGATAAGTTCAGACAGTCATTGGACGTCAGAGCGAACGCCATGCTGAAAAATAGCAACGTTATTGTTGAAGAATTCAGTTGAACGGGTCTCGCCACGAAAATACCGTATCAAACACAGCGTACCCTTTCGTTCTGTATTTGCAGGTTACGGTAGGGAACACCGAATGTGACATGGGAACTTTTCCAATATTCTAGCAGAGCGCGTTTGCATTACGTACGCCGTGACGTGGCATTTTCACTTATTTTTCTTGAGTGAAAATGCAAGAAAAACGACTAACTACCGTATTCCTGGTGCCAAAAAACACATCACAAACTAGTTTCGTGGCGACACCCTCGACGATTTCTTTGACGAATTTTGGGCGAAAAAGACTCACAAATCGGCAATTTTCAAGTGTTTGAAGACGGCTTCCCGTGGCAGACGAGGCAGGTGGAATGGAACTTTTGGCAAATCCGATAAGCCTTTAAAAGATTCAATTTGCATTGATTTATTTCAAATTCCCACCTCTCAAAACCACAGCATTTTGAACATTTCCTGGTGGTGCTGTCGGAAGATTCGGAAGATCTGGAAAGTCGATAATCATCTGAAAGTTCTCGAGAATCTTCTAACCATTCACAACAGGAGTCACTTTCGGCTTCTTGGCTCTCGGAGCAACACGTTTCTTGGCTGGTTTTGACTTTTTATCCGCTGCGGCTGCTCGTGAACGGGTCTGAATAGGATCAGGGCATTTTTGTGCACTATTGGACTTCTTTTTGGCCATTCCTGAGGTCTGAAATGATAATTTGGGGTTTTGAAAATGTTCAAAAGAATAGAAAAGATGGATTCACTGCCTGCCAGCCACGAATTATGGGTTCATTCGACAATGTTTGCCCCCATTATCACAATAACCTACTATGTATTTACCCAATTGTCCGTTAATTCTCGGTCAGATTACTGTATCTCCGGGTTACGGTAGCAAAAGACAAAGCTACAGTAACCCGAAACAAATCAAAAACACGACAAAACACGGTGAAATACTAGCCCGAGATGAATCAAAAATGCGTGAGGAGAAGGAGACGATTCGATTGACTGCCCCTGTATGCTCTTCCCTCGCTGCGTCACTGCAATATTTGAATGAGGTGTACGGTGGAGCGGGATTGCATAGTGCTAATGTATTGATAGAATCGGTAAAAACGGATTGGTTACAAAGAGAAAGAAAGAAATTGTTATTTGACAAATGCATTTATTCAAAACTACAACAAGCACAATTCGAAGAAATATCATGCAGAAGTGATAAGAAAAGATAACTGATAATAATCCGAGGTAAACGGGCTTTGATAAGAAAAGATATCAGCAAGCTTTTAACAATGTGGTTATTCAGATCAACAGATAACAGACTAATCATTCCAGACTTTTAATGTGAAATAGTTCCAGTAAAAAACAAACGAAGCGAGTTTTCCGTTGACATTTCTGATCAGAAACTCTTCTGAATATTCTCTCTCATATTCAAAGATTATGGAGAACGGAGGGTGCCATTCGATGCAATTCACTCCTCTGGTGGCACATTCGAAACTTCTCGGACGATTCTTGTAGTAGAGTTCGCATTCCCTCAGATTCTCCAGTCGACCACTTTCCCATGCTCTCAGAAATGCTCGGTAGCTTGCCGCTGACAATTTCGTTTCTTTAATAAAGATTTTTTTGGATTCCATTTTCAGCAAATGCTCCTGTGTGATCCAACCACCAAAAGTCAGAAAAATGCGCCTGTTCCGGATGAAACCATCGAAGTTTCCAATAAGCTGTTCGCCGCTAAACCAGAACTCATCGAAGGAGCTGTTTTCAGCAACAGATCGGAATAAATCGACTGGTACTTTCATCTGGAGGGGACACCAGCGAAGGCAATCGATACGAATGCCAGCGAAATTTTCCAGCGTGGCAATGTCATCTGAGAATAAGTCCAGTCTTAGCCTTTCGGCTTTCCAAATGGCCAGAATGAGGCGAGTGATGACTCGGGACACGTATTTCCGATCGGACTCGTGCTGGCAGATGACGTTCAAAATGCTGACACGATTCCACGCACACTCCAAACGGTCAATCAACACAGTAGCATTTCCCAATTTGATTGTTGGCCTTCCCTTTTGAAACTCTTCCACATTGAACTTGGCCTCGATTTGAATCTTGTCGAAGTTATCAATCTTCACTTCGAATGAAGGGTGATTCTTATAGGTCATAATGAGGTTATTCGTTTTGAAAGTCTGCTTTTTCGCCAAATCCCGACAGTCATTGGAGGCCAGAGCGAACGCCATGCTGAAAAAGAGCAATGTTATTTTAAGGGGACTCGAACGAAGTGTGGGTCAAAAGGTCGAAAAACTTTGGGTAAAAAATACTCACATATCAGCGAATGTCAAGTGTTTGAATATGGCTTCCCGTGGCAGACGAGGCAGGTGAAATGGAAGTTTTGGCAACTCCGATAAACCTGTAAAGTTATATTTAAAGCCATTCCATTCCTATTCTCACCTCTCAAAACCACTGCATTCTGATCATTACCCGGTGGTGCTGTCGGAAGATTCGAAAGGTCTGAAAAATCGATAATCATCTAAAAGCTCTCGAAAATCTTCTAACCATTCACAACAGGAGTCACTTTCGGCTTCTTGGCTCCCGGAGCAACACGTTGTTTGTCTGGTTTTGACTTTTTGTCCGCTGCGGCTGCTCGTGAACGGGTCTGAATTGAGTCAGGGCACTTTTGTGCAGTTTTAGACTTATTTTTGGCCATTTACGGAGGTCTGAAATCATAAATTGGGGTGTAGAAAATGTTCAAAAGTATAGAAAAGATGGATTCACTGCTGCCAGCCACAAATTATGGGTTCATTCGACAATGTTTGCCCCCATTATCACAATAACCTACTATTTGTCCCAATTTTCCGTTAATTCTCGATCGGATTACTGTACCTCCGGGTAACGGTAGCAAAAGACAAAGCTACAGTAACCCAAAACAAATCAAGAACACTACGAAACACGACAAAACACGGTAAAACACTAGCCCGAGATGAATCAAAAATGCGTGAGGAGAAGGAGACGATTCGATTGATTGCCCCTGTATGCTCTTGCCTCGCTGCGTCACTACAATATTTGAAAGAGGTTATGTACGATAGAGCGGGATTGCATAGTGCTAATGTATTGATAGAATCGGTAATTGATTACCAAGAGAAAGAAAGAGATTGTTATTCAACAAATGCATTTATTCAATACGACAGCTGTGTAAATGAACAAGCTGTGATTAAGAAAGATATCAGAATTCGGACTGACAGTTCTGAAGAAAAAGTTGACAATTTGAAGTAATATCATGCAGAAGTGATAAGAAAAGATAACTGGTACTAATCCGAGGTAAACGGGCTTTGATTAGGAAAGATATCAGAAAGTTTTTAACAATGTGCTAATTCAGATCAACAGATAACAGACTAATCACTCCAGACTTTCAACATGAAACAGTTACTGTAAAAAACAAACGAAGCGAGTTTTTCGTTGGCATTTCTTATCAGACACACTTGTGAATGTTCTGGAATAAAATAAGGGAATCTGCTGAACGGAGGGTGCCATTCAATGGAATCCAGTCCTCTAGCTGCCCACTCAAAGCCTTCCGGACGATCGTTGTAGGAAAGTTCGCATTGCTTCATATTCTCCAGTCGACCACTCTTCCATGCGCTCAGAAATGCTCGGTAGCTTGCCGCCGACAAAGTTGTCTCTTTAATAAGGATTTTTTCGCATTCCATCTTCAGCAAGTGCTCCTGCGTGATCCAACCACCGTTAAACAGATAGAGCTTTCTGTTCCGGATGAAACCATTGAAGTTTCCAATAAGCTGTTTGCTCTCAAACCAGAACTCGTTGATGAAGTCGTTTTCAGCAATAGCTCGGAATAGTTCAACTGGTGCTTCCTCCGGATACCATTGGACGGCAGCAATTTGGAGTCCAGCGAAACAATCCAGTTGGACATTGTCATTTTCGAATAAGTCCAGCAGAAGCTCATCGGTTTTACAGATAGTCAGGATGAGGCGAGTTATGAGTCTGGAGACATATTTCAGATCGGATTTGTGCTGGCAAATGACATTAATTTTTTTGTAATGCCACAAATCCTCGACACGGTCAATCAACACAGTGGCATTGCCCAATTTGATTGTTGGTCTTCCCTTTTGAAACTCTTTCACATTCAACTTGACATCGATTTGAAGCTCGTCATAGTAATTAACCCTCATTGTGAAGGAAGGATGAATGTTATAGATCATACTGAGCTTCTCTGCTTTGACAGTCAGCTTTTTCGCCAAATTCCGACAGTCATTGGACGACAGAGCGAATGACATGCTGAAAAAGAGCAATGTTATTGTATTTAAGAGAATTAAATTGGAGTAGTGGCTCAAAAGGTCGAAATACTTTGGGCAAAAAAGACTCACATATCAGCGAATGTCAAGTGTTTGAAGATAGCTTCACGTGGCAGACGAGGCAGGTGGAATGGAAGTCTTGGCAACTTCGATAGATCTGTAAGGTTCGATTCAAAGCCATTTCTTTCAAATTCTCACCTCTCAAAACCACTGCATTCTGATCATTACCCGGTGGTGCTGTCGGAAGATTCACTTTCGGCTTCTTGGCTCTCGGAGCAGCACGTTTCTTGGCTGCTTTTGACTTTTTGTCCGCTGCGGCTGCTCGTGAACGGGTCTGAATTAGGTCAGGCCTCTTTTCTGCAGTTTTGGACTTCTTTTTGGCCATTCCTGAGGTCTGAAATGATAAGTTTGGCTTTTGGAAATGTTCGCAAGAATAGAAAAGATGAATTCACTGCTGCCAGCCAGCCTACAACCAACAGTTATGGTCCGTTGCTGTAATGTTTGCTAAAATCCTATTTAGCCCAATTTTCCGTTAATTTTCGGTTGGATTACTGTAATTTCGGGTACCAATAGAAAAAACCGCACTTACAGTAACCCGAGACAAATCAAAAACACGTCAGAAACACGGAAAAAACACTTGAAATTAACCCGAAATGAATCGAAAATGCGCGAGGAGAAGGAGAAGATTCGATTGATTGACTGTGTGCTCTTCCTTCTCTGCGCCCTCTCGTCTTCACACACACTCTCTCGCGTGTCTCTTTTTCTATGCAGTCGTTTTTCGAAAATCTTATGCAAGTGCGGACAAAGTTTGAATCGGGCCGGAGTTCGGTGGGGCGCACTTGAAAAAAGTTTATGAGAATAGGTTAATAAATGATCACAAGTTTACCTATTGCAGCAATAGTATTGCTCAACAAAAGAGTGATAATAAGATAAGAAAAGATAAGGCAAAGCCATCATTTACTATCCGACAAAATTCGGGATTGGTTTTTACAGCGCACTTTCACCAAAGTTCAAAATATCAATAGTTCCTTCAAGACACATGAGTTCAGATTCCTCTCGAAACATCGGGTCCACCGGAGAACAGCTTGAGGCAAAGATTCCAGAAGCCAAGTGTGCCAGTTGGTACATGGAATAAGATAGTGATAGAAAATTTTGTTAGCAAAATTCGTGAATTCCAATCCAAACAGGGACCCCAGGCGGCTCTCCTACGGAGGAGAGCACCGAGAGCTTTGAACTGTCCGGTGGCTCTCTTGGGGAGAGAGTGCCAACTGTTCAGAGCTCGAAACGGTCTGATTACTCTCGAGGAGAGTACTAACTGCGCAGAGCCCCCAACAATCCGGTGGCTTGCCCAGAGGGAAAGCACCAACTGTCAGAGCTTTCAGCAATCGTGCGGCTCTCCTGGTGGAGAGTATCAGACCGTCAATGGTCACAAGATTCGGGAATTTCTGTTTGAACGATGCTTACACACATTCAGAATCCGATTTGTTTGAGTTCATGGGATCCTTGGCCAGCCGGTTCCTCAATTCGAGCGCATCCTCCTGATCCAGACGACCGGTTCCGAATGTGTCCTCACGGTCAGTGTTCATATCCAGAAGTTGATCACTGTCACGTTGCCATCCACCAAGAGTTGATCTTTGAGACCAGTCGCTGAACTGTGATCGTTCAGATTCAGAAGTTGCAGTTCCATCCTCCAGAAGTCGTTGAATGCTCCAGAAGTTCCATGCTGGCCAAGTCCGTACATGAAAAAATAATCGTGTTAGAAGATGTTTCATCCTGATTTCGTGAATTTCCATTTCAATCAGAGACCCCACCGCCTCAGTAAGGCCCCTCCAAATACTCCAGAACCCTCCCAATTCTAGCCCTCAACGATTTGCCAAGCGACAATTGACAAGATACTGGGATTCCTGAGAAAAAAGAGGGCTTACGCACATTCGAAATCCAACTTATTTGAGTCCATGAGCACATCCTTCCAACATCTTTCCAAAATCCGAAGCTTCAAGCTCCGGTCGCCGATCCGACGAGCCAAGAAGAGCTTCTTGCAAGCTTTGACATTCGAGAACTGATTTGTCCTGGGCTTGATTGCCCTTCTAAATGCAACTGATAAGATCTACCCCAGATAATCACGTCGAAACTGATAACGTGTTATCAGCCTAGTTTTCAAAGTCACTAATTCTCAAGGGGGCACGTGAAATTCAGATCTCTTGGAAACGACTCTGTGCTTCTGGGGCATTGATAATCAATTGACTCTTATCAGTTATCACTTCAGTTATCACTCTTATCACTCTTATCATAGAATTATCAAAATTTTCAGAAAAAATAACCACCAAATCCATTCAAAATTCACGTAGCTTCCTATCAAATTGATTTTCGTCATAACAGATGACTTCTGACTTTTTGTTAGTCACGTTTTTTGCTTTTCGGGTTACGGTAGCAAAATCCGTAGCTACAGTAACCCGAAACAAGTCAAAAAACACGTCAAAAACACTTGAAATTAACATAAGCCATCAATAATGCGGACTTTACAGAATGGAGGATGCCAGTCGATGGGATTCGGAAGTTCATGACGGATTCCACCGAAGCTCACGCCTGTTCAGATGGGATAACTGACTGTCTGATAAAAGTGATAAAAAGGAATCATTTGAGTTTATTAGAACAATTACAAGACAAAATGAACAAGTTAGTCAGGAGAAGAAGATAAGGAACAGAGGGAACAATAAGAAAAGACAAGAACAGAAAAGTGTCTAAAAACAGATATTCGCACAAAATGAGATTTGGGTTTGGCGAAGGAAAACATTTCGAAAAACCAATATTGTTCAACGATTGGGATTGGAATACTATTCAGTGAGAACGTCGGGTCCGGCTTTCAGTTGATTAAGTGCTCATCATCCCAAAGATTTCTCACGCGTTTTAGCTCCGAAACATGATTGGCTTCCTTCTTGCGGAACTTCTCGTGCCACACCCAGAACATGACAACGTTGTCGTCGCAGAGTTCGAGTGTCGCCATCAGGTCTCCTCTCTTGCAGAACCACGTGTTATGCGGATACACGACCTCAATGTCCTCGGGGTATTCTCCACGTGGAGGCCACTTTTCCAGGTTCAATTCCTCCGGATCAATAGGGAATCTGTCGTGTTGTTGCAGGTGGATCAGCTCTAAATTCCCAAACTTGTCCATGTTCGTCTGCCATTCGTTGAAAAACACATTGAGGTCGTTGGCGGTGAGTTCCGTTCCACTGACAATCAAAGTCTGACAGTTCATCTTCAATAGTGACTCTCTTGTGAGCCAACTTGCATTCCGTGTCATCAAAATCTTTTTGTTAATAGCTCCCGTGTACTTTGTCCGCGGCGAGAAGACGTTGAGAAACATGGCATCAGCCGGCACGGTCTCCAGAACAGCCTGCAGTTCCTTCCTTTCCATACTGTTCTGAGTGTGCCATCTGATCGCCACTTTGCTGAATCTTCGGACTCCTCTGATGGTCGTGAACAGGTCATCGTCCCTGTTGGATCCAAAGCTAACCAGTTCGATGTCGGTCGTTTTGAAGACGTTCCGTACAAAGTTGAACATCTCCAAAGCCATCAATCTGGTGTCGCGGTTTCCGGGGAAAGACAGCCTCATCACCTCAGTCCCATCCTCAGTTAATCCGTTGTGTACGTATGCCTTGATTCCCCACACTTTCTTCCTAACATTGGTTTTCTGACAGCTTTCATCAACAACCGAGGTCCAGTTCGGGTTTGACCCGTTTTTCGCCAGAAATTCGACAATGCAGGGTGTTTGGTTCGGCATTTCCACGTAGACGCAGAAGCATGGCGAAACATCGCTTGGCTCATTTTTGAAGGTGATCCGGGTCGCCGGGACGCGGATACTGTTGTTCACCAGGTTGTATGATCTGATGGAGCACATTGCAAATCGGAGTCTGGAATAGAGAAAATACATGATTGATTGCGTTGCGGTCGCGTCGCGGTTGGCCTTGTAATACTTACATGTCAACTGGACTGAGACTTTGGAAGATCTGCTCCAAGTTCAGTAATGAAAGTTTGAAGGGCAGGCGAGGACCATCGGGTAGTTGGGGTGCTGAATGGAAACTTTTAGTGGGAAATGTTCAAATTTGAAACACGAACCTTGTTGTTGAGGAGTAGACGGATTAGCTTTCGGTTTCTTGGCTGTTGTCTTCGAACCATTGCCACAGCGCTTTGCCATTCTGTCAGTTCTGAAGAAAAAGTAGACAATTTGAATTAATGATATCATGCAGACGTTGCTGCCAGCCAGCCTACAACCATCAGTTACGGCTCGTTGCGGTAATGTTTGCTAACACTCTATTTACCCCAATTTTCCGTTAATTTTCGGTCGGATTACTGTACCACCGGGGTACGGTAGCAAACGCCAAAGCTACAGTAACCCAAAACAAATCAAAAACACGTCAAAACACTTGAAATTACCCCGAAATGAATCGAAAATGCGTGAGGAGAAGGAGACGAGTCGATTGATTGCCCCTGTATTCTCTTCCCTCTCTGCGTCGCTGCAACATTTGAATTAGGTTATGTACGGTAGAGCGCGATTGCATCATGATGCTAATGTATTGATAGAACCGACAAAAACGGATTAGTTTTAATGAGAAAGAAATATGTTGTTGTTTAACAAATTCATTTAATTTCGCAACATATCAACGGTAAAATGAGATGATTCGACTTCGCAGGATGGAGTTTCATGGACTCTCACACTGAAAAATCTGGGGAAAAACTGTAGTGTGATAAGTTGTCCATCACATCTTCTTATCAAAAAGTCTTTCGAATCCGTTCCATCAAAGATGCGGACTTTACAGTATGGAGGATGCCAGTCGACGTATCGCAAGTCCCTGACCACTTCCAACTCGTATCCTTCTTGCTGTTCTTCGAATAGAAGTCGAATCGCTATCAAATTCTTCATTCGACCTCTCATCCATCCCATCACAACATCTCGAAGATCCGACGGACCAAATCTGGTGTTTCTCGCTTCGAAAAGGCAGCACTCCATGCTCAACACGTTTTCTTTCGTGAGCCAATTGGCGTGTAGAAGTATGAGGAATTCGTTTCGGAAAACGCTATGGAATGCTTCTCGATGGGCAGGGCAACTGAATCTGAAGACTGTGACGCTCAGATCTTGGGTGATTGTAAGAAAGTGTCGGGCTGACATGCCTCGGCTCCAGACAATGTCCAGCTGATCGATCCGAGTGACGCCAAGGAACGGCAACAGTAGCTCCACCCTGCCGAGCCTAAGTTTCACTTTCAGATATCGAGCCTGGCAAGTTCTCAAAAGCACATGAGCTAGAATCGACCAGAGCGCATCCCGATCTGCTTGACTTTGGCACCAGAAATTCAGAAATTCGGTTTCTCCATTCCTCTCGGGTTTATTGAAGATTATCGGCATATCTCCGACCTGACATTGTTCTCCACCGGCTGTGTCGCCCAAAAAAAGACAGATCACCAGCCACTCGTGAGTTTTGATTTCCAATGTATACGGCAAACGAATGGCCACGCGCATTTTCTGATCCACTTTGATCTTCCACTTCTCGACGAAACTCTTGTAATTGCCGGAAGTGAGTGCGTGGATGACCCTGGAAAATGACAGATTTCCAACAGAACACATGTAGGCAAAAACATACATATCGACGAGTTGTAAGTTTAGGAAGACAGGTTGAGCTTTTGGATCTGGAACATAGCAGTGGTCAGTAAGCCAAGTGGCTGGTCCCTCTTGGGTCGGAGAATCTGGAATTTACTTGTAAGAACCCCTAGTGGTCAAAATTTCAAATTGGCGCGCATAATATCAAAACTACAGTTAGACACGCATTTTTCAGTGTTTTTCGGCTATTCTTGCAACAAATCATTCAAAAACAGTCTTACTGTAGTTTTCGCTACGAGATATCGTGCGCGCCAATTTGAAATTTTGAATGATTTTGTTGAGTTTTAGCCTGTTTTGTCAAATTCAGACAAAATCTCACCTCTCCCAGCAACCACGTTGTTCTGAATTTCCGATTGTACTGGAAGATTCGCAACGTCGGAATCATCGCAAAAGTCCAAAATGTATTCGTCGTTTTCAGTTCTGGCCATGGGATAGATTTCTCAAAGGAAAAGAGTTTTGTGATAGCATGTGATAAAAAAAGATATGGTTGATAAGCCGAAACAAACGGATTGATGAAAGAACAGCAACTACAAACTACGAATAGATAACAGAACAATTTATTGAGCAACAAAACAGAGAAAGTGATAATGATGATAACAGTAACAGATAACAGTTGAGACAGAAAAATGCATTAGTATACTCGCATATAAAATGTATTCGAGATGAACTGTAGTGAAGCAAGTTTTCCTCTGTGATTCCTTATCAGTACGTCCGTCGTCTCTTGATTCCCTCGTTTCTTGTATGGAGGGTGCCAGAGAAAGTAGTCCATGCGTCTCATCACCTCTAACCCGTACTGTTCCTGTTGCTCTTCGTAAGAAAGCCAAAGAAACTTCATTTTCTTCATTCGACCTCTCTTCCACGCCTTCACAACTTTTCGAAGATCCGACGGACGGAATCGGGTGTTTACGCATACGAACTGCTCACATTTCATTTGAATCACATTCTCCACTCTGAGCCAGTGACCGTATTCCAGGTGGATTATCTCATTCTGGAAGACTCCATCGAATCGTTCTTGATGACCAGGACACTTGAATCGGAAATGTTGGATGTTCGGATTGGTGACAATGCGTTGGAAGTGTTGGGCTGACATGCCGTGATCTAGCAAGCCTTCCCAGGCAATTTTCAGACAATTGATGTAAGTGACATCGAGCAAGGGCCACAGTTTATCCATATCGACTATATCGAATATAACTCTCCGGCAATCGGTTTTATAGATTTTCATAACCAGACGAGCCAGTATAGACCAAATCGTGACTCGATCAGCTTCACTCCGACACCAAATATCCAGAAAATTCGCTTGTCCGTCATCTTCGAATCGTTTGATGATAATCTGCACACCTCCAATCTGACATCGTTCTCCGCCGGCTTCGTTGCCCAAATTGACATGGACCGAGACAATCTCGTCGTTGTCGGTTGCGATTTGTAGGGAATGTGGATATGGAATTCCGACCGTCAATTTCTTGGTTTTCAGCTTCCATTTCTCGACGAAATTCTCGCAGTTTCCAGAGGTGAAAGCGTGGGTGAGCCTGGAAAATGAGAAAGTTTAAATGGAAAACATGTAGGCCAGCACTTACATATCCAAGAGTTTCAAGTTGAGGAAGATTGGTTCATGTGGTGGAGCAGTTGGGTCTGGAAGAAAATCGATGGTCATGGTGCGTCCCAAGTGATGCGTGATTTGCGCGATTTGCTCGATTCGACAAAATCACTCATAAAAGTCTCCAATGATTTTTTCAAAAGTCAGGTTAGGGTAGCAATCGATGGGAAATTGTCTCTTGAACAACTTTTCAGTTGACAACTTTCTGAGATAGTTTTTTTCTGGCGAGATATCCTCAAAAAACTGAAAATTCCTCGCGGAAAGTTCCCAAAAGCGCCGGTTTGCGTCATAAATTTTATCTCGATAAGGAAAATTCGAGGGAAAAAGTGATCAACTACAAAGTTGTTTATTAAGCTACCATAAACCAAGGAAAAATACGAATAAGCTTTTGAAAAATATTTGAAAACATATTTTGAGAGCCTGGCTGAGTGCCAAGTTGAAATTTGCAAAAATAGTGAACAAATTGGCGCTGATGATATCTTGCAGGGAGGACTACAGTGAGATTTGCGTTTTTCAGTGATTTTTGACATTTTTCGAGTGAATTGAGGTTGGAAAACACGAAAAATGCAATTTTCATTCGTAAACAGTCGGAAATCACTGAAAAATGCAAATCTTACTGTAACTTTCGCTGCGAGATACCTTTTTTTCTCAAAAAAGTTTTCGGTGCCAAAACGTGCTGCGCCTTTAAAGCGGGGTACGGTAGTTGCGCCTTTTTGTCTTTTTTCACTAATTTTCCTCATTTTTATCGATTTTTCAACCGATTTTCGCACTTTTTACACGAAAAATACCCTCTTTGCGCTTTTTTTGAAGTAAAAATTGCGAAAATCGGTTGAGAAACGAATGAAAATGAGGAAAATTAGTGGAAAAGACGAAATGAATTTATGCGCGACTACCGTACCCTGGTTTAAAGGCGCATCACGTTTTGCGTCGGAAACTTTCGTTCGTTGCGAGAGCCACAACGCCGTAAATCTACCCACAACGATTTTCAGCTACAATGATGAAAATTTACCGTTTTACGAAGCCAAAAAACCACAAATCCAATAAAAATCTCACCTCTCACAGCGACTGCATTTTGCTGAACTTCTAGAAGATCCGGGGGATCGGAATCATCCGCAAATTCCAAAACGAATTCCTTCGTTCGAGTTCTAGCCATGAGCTTTGTCTGAAAGATTATAATTTCAGTGATAGTAATCAGTAGTGATAAGAATAGAGTTACACAAGCAATTTGCTTACTGCCAGCCAACCCACAACCACCAATTACATCCCATTCCGATAATGTTTGCTAATAGCCTATTTACCCCGATTTTTCGTGAATTTCCCATCGGATTACTGTACCTCCGGGTTACGGTAGCCAAAACGGAAGGTACAGTAACCCGAAACAAATCAAAAACACGTCAAAAACAGTTAAGATTCACCCGAGATAAGCCGGAGGAAAAGGAGACGATTCGATTGATTGACTGTGTGCTCTTCCTTCTCTGTGCCCTCTCGTCTTCACACACTCTCTCTCGCGTGTCTCTTTTTCTATGCAGTCGTTTTTCGAAAATCTTATGCAAGTTTGAATCGGGCAGGAGTTCGGTGGGGCGCACTTGCAAAAAGTTGATGGAAATAGGTTAAATAATAATTGATTACAAGTTTACCTATTGCTTAACTGAAAAGAGTGATAATAAGGTGATAAAAAGGGATAAAAAGATAAGATAAGACACTTACAATTAATTTTCACACCAAAGTGCGAAATTTGGGAAACTGGGATTTGGATAATCGACCAGGAATGCAATCTCGGCATCGCCTGATGACTCATCGACCATTTCGAAACATGCAAAAGAGAACTGAAGAGAGTGGGATTCGAACCCACGCCCCCGAAGGGACTGGTGCCTTAAACCAGCGCCTTCACAGGCAGAACGCCAAGTCCGAAGCATGGCCCATGCACACCTCAGCGCGCGGTCGAAGGAGGAACAACCAGAGGTCTAAGAATTACCAATTCATGGACCATTGTTCACCCTTGTGACCGCACACCCGTCGTCCTCACCCACATCCACTGATGGGGCATTGAGAAACCGTGCGATTGGGCTGTTGATGGACCACCATTAAATCAGTATTAGGAATTCGGTATCAAACTTCAGTTTATTGAGAATTAAAATCAGTAAAAACAACAAAAACAACATTTCAACAACAACAAAAAATGAGAGACTGCGAAGGGCTGGGTAGACTAGATCGCCGATGGGGTCGAATCTGGTTCGTCCATGTTGTCACCATTGAGGGGAGCATCGTTTGCACGGAATGAACGGGTTCTAGAAAGTTGTATATAATTCGATGTAATCAAATTTCCACCTACTTCATGCTCTCTTCGAGATACTCTCCAAACAGCTCGTTGAATCTTGAAACTCCTAGTGACTCTTTCGCGGACGCTCGAAGTCGGTCACTAAAAGGAACATAAGAAAATTGAAAAAAAAGTTTCAGCAAACTTACATGAAGTTGCATAATGAATCTTTAACAGCCGCAATAACAGAGGTGCGGGTTGCAGAGTCATCGGGGAGCTCGAATCCAGCCGAAATGATGCCTGAGAGGAGCCTGTTTATCAGGGGACATAAAAACGAATTCTCACCGGCAAAACTCAGGACAAAAGATTCTGGAAGTGGTGCAAATTTAGTAGCACGCAATGTCTTTGGTGAACTGTAGAATTTGAAAGCGGGGTCCGCAGCAGCGATCTTTAAGAAAACAGTTGATCATTTGATCGTAATTCTCAAATTCGCTCACCTTTTCCGCTGTCTCTCGAACAACGACGGCGACACCCAGTTCTAGCTTACGGCAGATCCAAAATGTGCAACTGTTCTCGTTCATAAACGAGGAAATGTGACATCGCAACCCTGCTGGCAGGACACATCCACAATCTGCAGCACGTGCCTTCGCCAAGTTGAATCCGATCGGCTTGCAAACCGTTTTCCCATCATTTTTTATCTTTTCCTGTTGAGCAGTGACAGAATTCAACTGAAAAGCACTAAGCACCAAGCATTCCACAAAAGCACCAAGCATTCCACTATTCAGATTGTGGTTCTTCAGTTTCCCTTCTTTCAATAGAGTTCGAACTTTTCCAATCTTCGCAAAGGAATTTCGGACGATTTCGGATAATTGATGAAATCCTCCAACCCGGAGATATCTCATTACCGGCCCACAGCATGTCTCCTCAGGTTTTAATTTCTTTCCGCATATGTTGCATAAGAAGGAGGAAGGAATAACGATTTTGTGGTCTTTCCAAATTTTCATCGTGTCATCTCGGAAACCATAGTCAGTGTGAGAAGTTAAGAACCTATTGAAATCTGAAAACAAGAACTCTCGAGTTTTTTTAATGATCAGCACAAACCTGCATCGGAGCATCTACTCAAACAAGCGGACGCAATGAAAGTGAGCACCTCATCGGCGCACATTGATAGAAGTCCATCAGATTCGTCTTCTTCATGAATTCTATCTGTCTTTGTGGCGTTCTGTCCGTCTTCTGTTGCGCCGTTCGATTTGTAATGGTTTCTCGTGAAATCACACATATCACCCATATTATCATTGATTTCATCATTGCATTGACTGAGTTCGAGTTGCTCTTCTGAATGCTTTCCTGAAGAATTCGGTTTCTCTAAGGAAAAACACACGGTGGACTCACTTTTCAAAGATAATGGAGGAAACAGGTTACGAATATTTCTAGGCATTATTACACAGAATTGAACTGAGAAAAAAAATCTGAAAATAAAAGAATAACATTAAAATTGATGAAAACTTCAAAGGATAAAAAAAATTAAAAATTGAAACGGTCTTCCGAATAAACCATCGATGGGCCATCAAAACTGGCCCATTTTTTGAGCATTATTCATCCTTGCCGTTTTGATTTGGCGAACAATGAACCACCCGTGCCTTTCCGCCGTCGTTCATCAATGGTCCATGAGTATTCGCCCATTCTTTGGCCGTGGTGTTCATGAACAAACAAATGTGTGAAGGGTGACCCGTTGGTGGCCCATTCTTCCCACATTTCGGCTTTCGGCCGTGATTTGCCCATGCTTCGGACTTGGCGTTCTGCCTGTGTTAGACCGCTCGGCCATCTCTCCATGTCGGCAACCGGCGGCAGGGTGCATAGATAAGCGCGCACTGGGCGCCGGAAATTAGGTCGGCAGAGGTTAAATTTTCAAGTTGGATTTTCCGGAAATTATTCAATTTTTTTGCAAAATTCGTCAAAACTCATCAAATTTTCTCATGAAAACGTATTGTTCATCCCCTGGCAACACAACGGACACGTCAGCGCATTTGCATTTTATGAACACTAAAATGTGCGCTTTTCCGCTCTCTCGCATCTGAGAAAACCACGATTTTTTCGCTATTTTTTGGTGTTTACGTTGGAAAATGCGGTTTTTTATCAGATTTTTGCTGATTTTCATATTGGCTTTTGGGATTTATTGGAAATTCAAAGGATTTGAGGTAAAATTAAAATTAAAATTTTCAAAAAAAAAGTTGTTTTTTTTTCAATTTTTTAATTTTCAAAACTATTTTTTATAAAATTTTTGCATTTTTTTTCATTTTTCAGCTTGAAAATCAATCAATAAACATCCCATCGGATTGCCTCTGTAAATCCAAAAAAACCGGAAAACTCTACGATTTTTGCTATCGATTACCGGAAGATGTGACTCGAAAAGGCAAGAAATTCAGTTGTGAATGGCTCGAAAAATGGGAAGAAATTGGTATTGATTAGTTGATGAGTACTGATAAGAAAAGTGGATTTTTCAGAGTCGAGTGATAACTTTAAATTGATAAATCCGAGAATTGAAGAGATTCCCGAACCGGTGTTTGTCACAGCTTTCAATGAACCGTTTTTGCAAAATGGGCTCAGATTGGTGCGCATTTTTTTTTAGAAAAATTGGGAAAAAATTAGGAGAAATTTGAAAATAAGAGACTTTTAGAAAACAAATTTCAAGTTTGCAGAAAAAAAAATTATTTTTAAAAATTTTAATTTCAACAATTTTGGCTGAAAATCGCCCAAAAATTCATAAAAATCCATGAAAATTGGTCAAAATTTACCAAATTTCATTATTTTTGAATTTTTTCAACATTCAGAAGACGTGGAGATTCAGAATTCATCTTCAAGATTCAGAATCATGTTTCTAGACATCTTGACTGTAAGCTGGACAAATGTGAGCTTGAATGAAGCAATTTGAGCCAATTTGAGCATAGTTTTGGTTATTTGAAGCATCATGACCTCTGTTTCGAAAAACATGGCTCATCTGAATCCTAGATAGTCCATTTGAGCATCTGATAAGTGAAAATGGCTCCAGAATCCAAAAAAATCCAAGAAAATTGAGAAAAATCAACCAAATTTCACGATTTTTGAACTTTTTCCAACTCCCAGAAGACGTGGAGATTCTGAATCCATCTTCAGGATTCAGAATCATGTTTCTGGACACTTTGACTATAAACAGTTCAAATTTCAGCTCAAATGGAGCAATTTGAGCGAATATTTCACAGGAAATCAATTTTCCAGATTTCTGCCATCCGATCACTAGGTCTTCGCACCAAAATCGTGCTTTACGACTTGGGAATTGAGAACGAAAATTTGGAGAGAATCAAAAAAGTGAGTTTGGATTACTGTACCTATGACTGGATTACTGTAGGCCTCGTGCAACGTGGAAATCCGTTCGTTCAACTTCTCATCGTACCCATTTCACGTGAAAAACCTGAAAGAATACCGCTGGAAGCCAGTGGTCATAGCCGAGACTCTGCGCGATTTCGGCGCCATCTGGTACCTGGACTCTTCGCTAATCTTCGAGAAATCCGACGTTTCGCACGTCTACAAACTGGTCGAATGCCAACGGAATGTCACCCACAGGAACAGTAATCCTTGGCCAAAGATACAGTAATCCGTTCAGACCGCCCATGTTGTCGGATGGTCAGAGAGACGTGAGGGAGCGACGGGAGAAGGATGAGGACGGATGGGACCACGACGTATGGGACAGGAATCTGCAGGAGTGCAGGAAAGTGCCGTTTTTGATGCACGGATTCACGGGACATGGGATTTGGAGTGTCACGAATCCAG
This sequence comes from Caenorhabditis becei, assembly GCA_900536315.3. NCBI lineage: Eukaryota > Metazoa > Nematoda > Chromadorea > Rhabditida > Rhabditidae > Caenorhabditis > Caenorhabditis becei. The sequence continues at coordinate 245,011 of LR539525.1, forward strand.
GTAAGGGGATTCAGAAGGCGTGGGGAGGATTCAGATGAGCAAGGAGTTAAAATGAGCAAAATTTGGGTCTAATTGACTGAAATTGCTCCATTTAAGCTCAAATTTGTCCAGCTTATAGTCAAAATGTTTAGAAACATGCTTCTGAATCTTGAAGTTGAATTCTGAATCCCAACGTCTTCTGGAAGTTGGAAAAAGTTCAAAAATCGTGAAATTTGGTCGATTTTGACGATTTTCGCTCAATTTTCAAGGATTTTTATGGATCATTGAACGATTTTCACTGATCAGAAGCTCAGATCATCTCGCTAGGGTTCAGATGAATCACGTCTTCTGTAAACCGAGTTCAAATAAGCGAAACTTTGCTCAAATTGGCTCAAATTGCTCAATTAGAGCTCAAATTTGTTCTGTTTATAGTCAAGATGTCTCAAAATGTCTAGAAATATGCTTCTGAATCCTGAAGATGAATTCAGAATCTCCACGTCTTCTGGAGTTGGAAAAAAATTCGAAAATCGTGAAATTCTGTCGATTTTGACCATTTTTCTAGTTTTTCTTGGATTTTTATGAATTCTGGAGCCATTTTCATCCATTCGTATTCAGATGAGTCACGTCTTCCAAAACCCATGTCATGATACTTCAAATTAGCAAAACTTGACTCAAATTTGTTCAGCTCATAGTCAAAATGTCTATAAACATGCTTCTGAATCCTGAAGATGGATTCAGAATCCCCATGTCTTCTGGAAATTGAAAAAAAGTCAAAAATCGTGAAATTTGGTCAATTTTGTCTGATTTTTCTCAATTTTCATGGATTTTTCAGAATTTTTGGCCGATTTTTATCGATTTTCCACCAAACTTCACCTTTTTCAGCCGTCTACACCTATTTTCCCACTAATTTCACTCAAATCAAAAAGAAAAAAGCCAAAATGTATGATGCTAATCTAATCTATGCAGTCAACACTTATGAGACTACAATGGAAATTGTCAAGTGGTACAGTAATCCCTACAGTAATCCCCCAACTTTTTTTCGCTTCAGGACCTATTTATGTGCCTTGGAAGAGGAATGTATGGGTCCGAAAGGCTCAACTTTAGGCTGTAATTTCGGAAAAGATCGGTTTGAGGAGTATGCTGGGTGTCATAGGTGAGTGATAAGCTTATCACCTACCTCTTATCACTCCTTATCACAGATATGATCAATCGATAATGAACCTCCTTTTGGCCAATCGCTACTGGTACGATCGTCGTTATTATGTCAGTGAAATTGTGGATTTCTTTAAAATCAGCAGAACATCGACGAATTTCAAGGAACAGTTAGGATGTTTGTAATTTTCTTATCATTTTATCATTTTCTTATCACTTTATCAATTTCTTATCAGTGACCCATATTCCTATCGAAGAGTACCCATCAAAAAAGCTAGAGAAAACTCTCAAAAAAATTTTTTTTTCAATTTTTTTCACTTCGTAAAAAATTTTTTGTGATAGATTAAGGTGTCCTTATCAATTGTGTAGTTGGTCAAAAACCCTGAAAAATTTTTTTAAATAGCGAAAAAAATCGTTGAAAAATGAAAAAACCAAATGTTTTCCATTTTTATTTTTCAACAATTTTTTTCACCATTTCAAAAAATTTTTTAGTAATTTTGATCAACTGATTAATTAATTTTGACATTTTTATCTATCACAAAAAATTTATTTGAAATTGAAAAAAATTATTTTTCATCGTTTTCTATCAGCTCAAACTTTAATGTTTGGGTCCCACTGTAGAAGTAAAAAATACATAGTTTTTGTAACTTCTCATCACTTTATCACTTTATCAATGTCTTATCAATACCTTATTACCTAATAAAACCGTAATCACTCACAAACAAGCTAACAATTTGTTATCAATTGGAGCCGCTCCGCCTCGATCAATATGGAAAAAGTCGACAATTTCGCTGACGTAAAAACGGCGATCGTAGAAGTATCGATTGGCGAGGAGCAAGTTGATTATCGATTGATCATACCTTAAAATTCAACTGATAAGATTATCACCTTATCACCCTACCTATGACACCCTGCAAAGTATCGAAACCTGTCACCATTCACAAAATTACAGCCTAAAGTTGAGCCTTTTGGAGCCATACAATCCTCTTGAAGAGCACATAAAAAGTACCTGAAAATAGAGAAATGGAAGGTACAGTAACCCAATTTGATACCATTTCACAATGTCCAACATGGTTTCCCGTGTCGCCACACTGTACACAAAACCAGCATCGTACATTTTCGCTTTTTCCTTTTTTAATTGTGATGGGTTGGTTGGGAAGTAGGAGTAGACACCTGAAAAAAGAGAAAATATTCGGAAAATAGGTCAAAAATTGGCTAAAAGTCCATAAAAATCCACGAAAATTCAGAAAAATCGGTCAAAATCTACAAAATTTCACGATTTTTAAACTTTTTCGAACATCTAGAAGACGTGGAGATTCAGAATCCATCTTCAGGATTCACAGCCATGTTTCTAGACATCTTGACTATGAGCTGGACAAATTTGAGCTCAAATGGAGCAATTTGAGCCAATTTGAGCCAATTTGAGCCAAGTTTTGGTAATTTGAACTATCATGACTCGTATTCCAGAAGACTCATCTGAATCGTAGCAAGTCCATTCGAGCTTCTATGAATATGGCTCAAGGATTCATAAAAATCCGCCCAAACAGAAAAAAAAATCGGTCAAAATACCCTCGTGGTATAATCCATCAAAACGCGCTCTATTGCACAAAACCGTCAGGAACGTCAACATTTCAAACTGGTGGCCGCACTGGGGAGTGACGCCCGGTTTTCTAGGCCATTTCGAGAAATTGAGTAGGTCAAAATTTGAAATGGCCTAGAAAACCGGGCGCCACTCCCCAGTTCGGCCACCATTTTGAAAATTTGACGTTCCCGGCGTTTTTGTGCAATAGAGCGCGTTATGATGGATTATACCGCAAGGGTATACTAAGTTTCACGATTTTTCAACTTTTTTCAATTTCCAGAAGACGTGGAGATTCAGAATTCATCCTCAGGATTCCGAAGCATGTTTCTAAACATCTCGACTATGAGCAGGACAAATTTGAACTTCAATGGAGCAATCTGAGCCAATTTGAGCCAAGTTTTGCTCATTTGAAGTATCATGACCTGGGTTTCAGAAGACGTTACTCATCTGAATCCTAGTTAGTCCATTTGAGCTTCTAATAAATGAAAATGGCTCCGGAATTCAAGAAAATTGAGAAAAATCTGTCAAAATTGAGCAAATTTCATGATTTTTCACTTTTTCCAACTTGCAGAAGACGTGGGGATTCAGAATTCATCTGAATATACTTCAGGATCTAAAAACATGTTTCTAAACACTTTGACCATGAAAAGTTCAAATTTGAGGTTAAATGGAGCAATTTGAGAAAAGTCAAACTTTTCCAGGATTCAGAAGCTTCACGTCATCTGAATCCCCTTACCTGGATTCGTCACAGACAGTATTCCATGACCACTGTATCCATGTAGAAGATACTGTGCCTTCCTGCACTCCTGCAGATTCCTGTCCCATACGTCGTGGTCCCATCCGTCCTCATGCTTCTCCCGTCGCTCCCTCACGTCTCTCTGACCATCCGACAACATGGGCGGTCTGAACGGATTACTGTATCTTTGGACAAGGATTACTGTACCTGTGGGTGACATTCCGTTGGCATTCGACCAGTTTGTAGACGTGCGAAACGTCGGATTTCTCGAAGATTAGCGAAGAGTCCAGGTACCAGATGGCGCCGAAATCGCGCAGAGTCTCGGCTATGACCACTGGCTTCCAGCGGTATTCTTTCAGGTTTTTCACGTGAAATAGGTACGATGAGAAGTTGAACGAACGGATTTCCACGTTGCACGAGGCCTACAGTAATCCGAAAGTAGGTCAGACTACAGTAATCCAATTTAGTTACCTTCTTCAATTCATCCAATTTCTCTTGTTTGATTCCCAAGTCGTAAAGCACGATTTTGTTGTGATAGCCGAGTTTTCGGATTGAGGAAATCTGAATTTTTTTTTTTTTTTTTTTGAAATTTAAACTGTTTATAGTCAAAGTGTTCAGAAACATGATTCTGAAGACAATCCAGAAGAATTCTGAATCTCCACGTCTTCTGGAAGTTGAAAAAAAGTTCAAAAATCGTGAAATTTGGTCGATTTTGTCCGATTTTCTCAATTTTCTTGAATTCTGGGACCTTTTTCACTCATGAGAAGCTCAAATGGACTAGCTAGTTAGATCTCAGATGACCTAGCGAAGATTCAGATAAGTCACGTTTTCTGAAACAGAGGTCATGATACTTCAAATGAGCAAAACTTTGCTCAAATTGACTCAAATTGCTCCATTTGAGCTGAAATTTGTCCAGCTCACAGTCAAGACGTCTTAAAACATGCTTCTGAATCCTGAAGATGGATTCAGAATCCCCACGTCTTCTAGAAGTTCAAAGAAGTCAAAAATCGTGAAATTTGGTGGATTTTGACCCATTTTTAAGGTTTGTCATGTTTTCGGGCGATTTTCAGATGATATTTTTGAAAATTGAAATTTTGTTTTCTGAAATTTCCTTATTTTCTAATTCCCCCTATTTTTCCCAAATTTTCAAAAATTCCCCACCAATCTGAGACCATTTTGCAAAAACGGTTCATTGAAAGCTGTGACAAACACCGGTTCGGGAATCTCTTCAATTCTCGGATTTATCAATTTAAAGTTATCACTCGACTCTGAAAAATCCACTTTTCTTATCAGTACTCATCAACTAATCAATACCAATTTCTTCCCATTTTTCGAGCCATTCACAACTGAATTTCTTGCCTTTTCGAGTCACATCTTCCGGTAATCGATAGCAAAAATCGTAGAGTTTTCCGGATTTTTTGGATTTACAGAGGCAGTCCGATGGGATTTTTATTGATTGATTTTCAGGAGGATTGGGGGCTTTGAAGACCTAAAAAAAAGGGAAATTTGAAATTTTTGAAAAAAATATATGAAAAAAAAAATTTTTTTTCAAATTTTTTTTCAAAATTAAAAAAAAATCCTAAAAATCACCTGTTCCTCACTATATCCATTCCTCCTCTGATACTGAACAAATAAAAAAATTCCAATTGAAAAATAAAAAATTGCCAACACATTATTCGCTCGTAATCGAAAGCGCATTGTGTAAAAATGCTAAAAAATTGAAAAATTTATGAAAAAGTTTGGAAAAAAACGGGAAAAAATGAAAAGTTTCGGCGTTTTGAATGGGGCAGTTTTGAAGTGGTAACCAGGGAAATTTTTTTGAAAAAAAAATTTTTTTTTTTTTGGAATTTTTTTTTGAAAATTTGCATGACAAAAAACGTTTTTGAGACATGTTTTCGTAACAAAAAACATGTTTCAAAATCCTTTTTTTTTGTGAGAAAATGCCTAATGTCCTCGATAAAAAAAGGAAAAATGGGGATTATTTGAAAGGTTTCTCGTTGGGATTTTGTGGGTGGTGTGATAAGGGGTGATAAGTGATAAAACGCGTGATAAGGAAGATAAAAAGAAGCCAAAAATCAAAAAGAATTTCTGAAAATAAAAAAATTTAAAAATTTAAAAAAAACATTTTTTTTTGAAAGTCTTCAATTTCATTTTTATTTTTTCAAAAAATCCAGAAAAATCCAAAAAAATCCCAGTAAATTTGTAGGACTTCTAACTAAAATCGCAAATTTTCGAACGCCAAAACAAGAATTCCAAACCACAAAAAAAGGGGAGAATTACAAACTAGTTATGAATAAAACACCTCGTAAATTGGAACAAACCGCCAATTTCTAGGTCATTTTTTCTTGAGAAATCGGGAAGGAAATGGGATTAGAAACAAGGAGAAAATGGGAATAATTGGAAAAAATTGAGAAAAAAATTTTTTTTTTTTGAAAATTTGAGAAAAATCGAGTGAAAATCGTGTGAAAATCAAGCAAAATTGAAGGAAAATTCAAAAAAAATTATCACTTCTCATCAGTTAAATTGAGATCTCATTATCATAATCAGCCATCTCTTGGGAGGCTTTATCACTCTTTATCACTGCTTATCAAAGAACAACATTGAGATGGAGGAAGGAAGTGCGCCCACGACATTCGGAGCTCGTCACCATGGTGATTATGGAATTTCGGGCTTTCTTATTTCCGGTTGGGGAGTAGTGATAAGAAGTGATAAGAAAGAGAGATTTCTGATCTTATCACCTGCTCATATCCCTTATCACTAGCCTTGTCACCTGGAATTTTTCCAAAAAAAAATTCTGAAAAACACATTTACATACATTTTTTGGAGAATAAGTTAAATTTATTAGCATTTTTTGAAAAATTAATTACAAAAACTGTTTTTAAATTAAAAAATAAATAGACAATTGTCAAAAAAGGTGAAATCATTATAATCGAAAACCCGAATATCATGGTCGAAATTGTAGTTTGTAGTCAGAGAATTTGATCAAATTCTGGCCATTTTTCGACGAAGTCTTGCGCGTTGTTCGGCTCGGTTTATGAATAAGCTGCAAAAAAATATATGATTTTTAAAATATTGAGAGTTCTAGAAAGATCTGGTAAAAAATATGGGAAATTTTACAAAATTCTATCAAAAAAAAATTTTCTGGAAAAAATTGATGAAGTTAGAAAAAAATCCTGAAAAAAATCACTAATTCTTTGAAATTATGAGAAAATCAGATTTATTTATATTCTAGAAAACATTTTTTAATTTGGGATGATTCTAGAAGATTTTGAGAAAAAACCAAGAAAAATTCTTCAAAATTCTAGAAAATTTTTGAAAAAAATCAGAAAAATCAGGAAAAATCAGGAAAAAATTGAGAAAATTCTGAAAAAAATCACAAATTTTTTTTTGAAATTTTGAGGTAATTTTATTTTTTTTAATTTAAAAATTTGAAAGATTCTGAAAAAATTCCAGAAAATTCTAGAAAAAAATTTAAAAATTCTAAAAAAAATTAGAACAAATTCTGAAAAAAATCTTTTTTTTTCTTGAAATTTCAGAAAATTAGCAGCAAAATCTGGAAATTTTTTGGAAAATTCTAGAAGGTTCTAGAAGATTCCAGAAAAATCTGGAACATTTCTAAAAATTTCTAGGAAATTCAAGAAATAAATTTGAAAAATCTAGAAAAATTTGAAAAAATTCCGAAAAAAACCCAAAATATTTTTTTAATTTTTGAAAAATCTGAAAAATTCCAAATTTTCCCAAAAATATTCTAAAAATCTCAAAATCCCAACAAACCGTTTCTTATTCCTCCTATTAACTTCTCGAATGCCCAAGCAGTCCTGAATAGCGAAAAAGTCGACAATAGTGGAGGTTTCCAAGTAGAAAGACGCTGGATCGTCTTGATTTGTGGCGTCGTTGAGGATACAGTTCAGGGTGGTTTCCTGAGAAAGAAAATGATAACAAAAGTGGTAAAAAATCGATAAAACAAATTTTTGTAAATTTTGCAGAAAAAAATTTAAAAAAATTTTTTCCAAAAAATTCCATTCAAACTTGACCCACTTTCGAATAAAACATGACACTTATACAGCCAATTGTGTGTTTTTCAATGCATAAATCAATGCATTCACTGGCTGTGGCCACTGAATGAGCATCCACTAAATGACCGATGAGCACTTTTTGACGGTGACGGATCGGCTGGCCGCCAGAGCATTTATTGGCTGATTGTTCTGGAAAATTGGGATTTTAAGGGCAAAATTTGAGGAAAAAACACAAAAAAATACATAAAAATTCAGAAAAAAAAACAAAAAAAACAAAATTTTTTTTAAATGTTTTTTTTTTTATTTTGTAAAATTTTACGTTAGAAATTCATAGAAATTTGAAAAAAATGCTTGGAAATTTTCAGAAATCCAAAAGAAAAATTTTTGGAAATAAAAAAAAATTTGAAAAATTTTTTTCCTTCTTTTCAAATTTTGCTGAAATCAATATTTATTGATTTTCTGAAATTTTAGAGATTCAAAAAAATATTTTGAAAATTTAAAAGAACTCAATTGAAAAATTTGAAAAAAAAACAAATTCCAAAAATTTTATAAAAAAATTTTTAAGTGGAATTTTTTTTTTAATTTTCAGAAAAATCAGAAAATTTTTTAGAAAATTCTGAAAAATCGGAAAAAATTTTAATTGAACAAAATTTTAAAAAAAAATTAATTTTTTTATTCTGGGAAATTCTTGAAAATCAGAAACTTTTTTTTGATTTTTCGAAATTTTCAAAAAATGCTGAATTCCCTCCCGAAAAAACCCACGTTGAATGCAAATTTTCTCATAAGCCGTCACGGGATGCACTGGTCTCGGCGTCATTGCCACGTCGCCCGCCTGTGACGTCATCAGAAAACAGAATCCACGTGTTTTATCGTACTCAATTCCAGTACACTCCGAAGTACCCCCTCCGGGACGGGTATTCGTCAAACACGCAAAAACACAATCATCCTCCGAGATCTCCACGTAATCCCGTCGTTCCCGATGGTAGTTGGCCGCTTCCACATCGTCACTCCTCACGAAAATCACGTCTAGGCCTTCGGGGCAGCGGGCTGAATGAATAGAATGTATGGAATGTCAGGGGGAAGCGTGCAAAAGAAGTAGGGGGCACCCGGAGTTGAACCGGGGACCTCTCGATCTGCAGTCGAATGCTCTGCCACTGAGCTATACCCCCGCACGGACACTGCGGGGCGCGGGCCGGTGATGAACTTACGCTGTTGGGGAAAGAGAGGCGGCGGCGACGCGCCGTCAAGGCCGTCTTTCTCGACGAGACGCAGAAAAGGAGGGGAACTGAAAGCAACGGATTTTGACTTGGAATCATCGGATTTTGAAATTTCTTCTTCTATCATCTTTCTTATTATCGATTACCTCTCAATTTCCTCCGCCGAATCATCTGGGCCTTCTGAATCGAAGAATTCCTTCGAAACGAACATTCTCACACATCTCAACGTGGTTTTCGACAGTTTCCTATGCAAACTATGCCCCTGACTCCTAATCGACGTCTTCTGAAGTTCCAGGGATTCAGAATACAATGCACACGTGGCAAGGGGCACTGAATACGTGGCAGCCGAGCAGTCAGGGGTCCTGCAACGAATACAGTAATCCTTTGGGTTACTGTAGCTTTTACTTTGCACATCTGGTCAGACATTCTAACTTTGTCAAGTTCTCCTCGGTTTCAAAAGGCGAAATTCGGGTTATTGCGGTGTTTTTCTTACTGTTGAAGCACACTGATTCGACGTCTTCCTGATAAGAAGGTGATAAGAAAATGATAAGAAAAGGGTTGTCAGTGATAAGAAGTCTTACTGTAGTTTTGAGTTCCTTATCTTCAATTTTGATTCGCTTGTCACTTTTCACATTGGTGGTCACGCCTGCAACCACTTTTCGAAGACGCCGTTTTTCAGGGTTGATTTCTGGAAATTTGGGATTTTATGGTATTTTTAAAAATTTGGAAAATGTTTTGAAAATTCTAGAAAATTGTTAAAAAATGACAGAAAATTCAAAAAAAAATTTTGAAATTTTTTGAAAGATTAGAAAAATTTTAAAAATTTAAAAATTAAAAATTCATTTTTTTGGACACAAATAGGAAATTTTTCTAGAATTTTAAAAAATTTTGGTAATTTTTATAAACACTAAAAAATTGATATAAATCTGGGAAAATTGAAAAAAAATTTTAGGACTGTAGAAAAAATTAGAATTTTTTTTTTGGAGCTCTAAATTTTTTTTTTCAAATAATGAGAAAAATTTTATGACACCCTTGAGATTTAGAAATTTTTTTTTGAAAACCTAGAAAAATCATATATGAAATTCATAACCCCGGAAAAAAATTTAAAAAATTTATTCCAAAATCTAGAAAAATTAGAAAAATATTTTGAGACTTCAAAAAATTTTTTAAAAACTTCTGAAAGCCTAAAAAATTTATGAACCAATTCATTACCTTGAAAAAAATTCAAAAAAATTCAGAAAAAAATTTGAAAGTTTTTTTGGAGCTTCAAAATTTTTTTACATTTTTTAAAATAATGAGAAAAAATTTTATGACACCCTGGAAATTTAGAAAAATTTTTGAAAGCCTAGAAAAATCATAAATTAATTCATAACCCCGTAAAAAATTTGAAAAAATTTTGGGAGCTCTAAAAAATTTTTTCCGAATTCTAGAAAGATCCGGGAATCATTTTGAAATCTCGAAAATTTGAAAAAATTTTTTCGAAAGCCCAGAAAAATCATAACTTCATTCAAACCAGGCGGGCGGCTACGGCTCACGCCGTCTCCCCCGCCTGGTTTTCCGCCTTCGGCGGTTCAAACCGTCGCCTTCGGCTCCGGTTCTTTATTCCTACACGTTAAAAAGCGCGAAATTCGAAAATTGCACGTGGCCGACATGGGCGTTTTTAGAAATGAACACGGGAAAAAGGGCCTAAAACACACAAATTGCGCTCCTGTCCGGTTCCCAGAATTTAGATCGCTTATCAAAATCTTGTGCACCGTGCGAGGAGAATTCCTGACCTCCTTGCGAAAGAACGACGAATTTGGTCTTCTAGTTGCTGAGAAACGGCCGCGGACAAACACACTTACAGACAGACAGACACACAGAATTTGTCGTTTAATAATAGTAAAGATACCCCGGAAAAAATTTTAAAAATTTTGGGAGCTCTAAAAAATTTTTTCCAAATTCTAGAAAAATTTGAAAATTATTTCGAGACCCTAAAAATCGAAAAAAAAACTTTGAAAGTCTAGAAAAATCATAAATTCATTCATATCCCTGAAAAATTTGAAAAAAATTGAAACCCAAAAAAAAGAATTGTAAAAACTTTTGAAAATTCTGGAAAAATTCCAAAACAAATTTTGTAATTTTGTGAAAATTATATATTTTTGGAATTCTTGAAACCCACTTGAATCATCACTCGACAACAAAATCCTCGACGCAACCGCCCGTCGTTTATCAGATTTCCGTCTAGGTTCATCAATCCGATCATCGAAAATAGCTCCAGGAAATCGCATTAAATCGTGATTATACAAGTTCTGATTCCACAGGTTTACAGTGGTCTGATAAGAAATGATAGTTCACTGATAAGACATCACTGATAACTGATACCTTCTGTCCCTTATAAACCGTTTCCCTAGCCTCATATTTCCTTCCAATATCATCAGTTTCCATAGAGATGATCTCTTTTTCAGGGATTATATCATCACCAAGTCGTCGTTCTCGATCCTTCTCCATCATCATCTGAATTCAGAAGACGTTGAGGATTCAGAATCCAAATCTCCCCACCTCCAAACCCTTAATCGGATCCTCAAAAACCTGAGTCTTTGCCGCGTGCATCTTCACATTCTTCCTCATCTCTCGCTCCACTGCAAACGGATCGGTGTTTGGGTCCTGCAACGAAATTGAATAGGAAATGAAGGTACAGTAACCCGCACATCTACCGTATTCTCATGTACCGTATCCTCAATAGTTTCGGAGAGAGGGGCCTCGAGATGCTCGCCGTCGACACGATTGTCCACGTAGTATTTGGTGGCAGAGACACTGTATTTTCCTGGAAAAAGAGGAGATTTGAATAAGCCCAAAAAACCCTGAAAAGTGGGCCTAAAATGGGCCTGAAAGCCTGAAGTTAAGGCTTGAAAAGTAGGCCTAAAATCCTGAGAATTTGGATTGAAAAAGAGGCCGGGAAGTGGGGCTGAAAAGCTTGATAGAAAGCCTGAAACTGAGGGCTGAAAATAGGCTTGAAGGCTTGAAGTTAAGGCTTGGAAAATGGGCCTAAAAGCCTGAAACTGAGGCCTAAAAATGGGGTTGAAAATCAGGCTCGAAATAGGCCGAAACGGCCTGAAGAATGGACCTAAATTTGGGTCTAAAACCCTAAGATTGTGCCCGAAAGCCTGGAAGCCTGGAAGCCTGGAAGCCTGGAAGCCT
>LR539525.1:257084-352019 GCA_900536315.3 Caenorhabditis becei
TGGAAGCCTGGAAGCCTGGAAGCCTGGAAGCCTAGAAGCCCAGACCTCAAGCCTCAACCCTCTAGGATCGGCCCAGAACGGCCCAAAATGGCCCGAACTGGCCCAAAACGGCCCAAAGCCAGCTCTAAAAGCCCGGAAGCCTGGAAGCCTGGAAGCCCGGAAGCCTGGAAGCCTAGAAGCCCAGAAGCCTAAAGCCTAAAAGCCCAAAAGCCCGTCCCCAACTCACCATTATACTGTACCACTTCATTCTCATCCCTCCTCTTCTGAATCCCTTCCTCTTCTCCAAAACTCTCCAATGGCTCCAACTTTGGCCAACTGGCCCCTTGAAATGAGGCCATTGGCAGGAATCTGGAAGGCGACGTCGTGGATTCAGAAGCTTCTGGAGACGTTGAAATATCCTGCACATCGTTGTCAATCTCGACGTCTTCAGATGAGCCGACGTCTTCTGAATCCAAGAAGAACTTGTCTTCGGCAGTGGTTCCGGAGGCGATGATTGGGGTGGATTCTGGAGTGACGACGGATTCTGAATCCGTGAAGGCTTCAGAAGTCACTGGAGACATCGTGGAAAACGTGGAAGCCACGAATGTCGACGTGGAGGTTGATGGGAAGGCTTTGAAGTATGGAGACGTCCTGGCAAAGTCTCCAGAAGGCCGTGGGGATTCAGAAGACCTGGAGACCATTGGTGTCTCGAATAAAGAGACACTAGCGGCGAATGGGGCTGATGACGTGGGAATCGACGTGGTGGATTCCACGTCAATGGCATTCTGAAGTGCCACGTCATCTGGAGACGTTGGGAATTCTAGGTCACGGTAGTCGAGGTCACCGAGTTCTGGATCTGCTAGGTCGAAAAGTGTAGAGTTCATTTGGTGATAACGGGCGTCAAAGTTATCAGAGACAGTCTCACGGGTTGAAGATCGTTTGGTGCTCTGGAAAAATGTTATCACTTTATCAGTTGATCAGAATTTTGTTTGAGCCCTTCTATCACGAGAGAAATACGAAAAGTAGTCAAGAAGGGACTGTCCTAATTGATAAGGTGATAACTCAAGAACCTGATAAGATAGTGAGAAGTTGTCAACTGATAAAATGATAAGCAGATTATCAGCTACATTTTATCAGTTGACAACTTTTCACCATCTTCTACAGTAACCGAGTTATTGATTGATTTATAGGTGTCTAGGTGTCGTACTGATATCTCGAAAACCAGCGGAGATACAAAAAAGTGGTCAACTGATAAAATGATAACCATATTATCAGCTATATTTTATCAGTTGACAACTTTTTACTATCTTCTACAGTAACCCAGTTATTTATTGATTTATAGATGAACTGATATCTCGAGAACCAGCAGAGATACGGAAAAGTGGTCAACTGGAAAAGTGATCGGAATTCAATAACTTATCACTATCACCAATTTTCATCAATTCAAAAAACCCCCTGACTCACCAATTTCTGTATCAAATCATCAGCCTCTTCTTCTTCTGGCGGCTCTGGTGGCAGTGCTATCGTTGCGTTCTCACTAATTTCCGAGAACATTGCCATTTTCGCCAAAAGTGGATTTGCGGCGAGCATGTCAGTGAGGTTTTGAGCCGCGGAGCAGGGGCTTAGGTAGAAGAATAGGTAGAGGAGAAGCATTGGGGAGCTGAAAATGGGATATTGAAAATTGAAGATTTTTTCACTTTTCAACGATTTTTTTCGGCGTTTCAAAAAATTTTTCAGGGGTTTTGATCAATTACAAAATTAATTTTGAGACTTTTATTTGACAGAAAAAATTCATTTCAAGCTGGAAAAAAATAATTTTGAAGCTTTTCTATCAAGTCAAAAATTGTTGATTTTTCATATTTTTAGCAATTTTTCAACGATTTTTTTCAACATTTAAAAAAATTTTTCAGGGGTTTTGATCAACTACAAAGTTGATTTTGACACCTTTATCCATGAGAAAAAATTCATTTTAAATCTCCAAAAAATGTTCTTGAAGGCTTTCTATGAGCTCAAAAGTTAAAGGAATACTCTACCCTCGGTACCGGGAAACTAAATTTGAACGCGGGCGGGCTTTTTTGGTACACTACGTGGAAAAAAAAGAGCGTGACCTTTTGAGAGAGTTTTCTCTGCCCATCTCTGCGTCTCTCTAAAGGTCACGCTCTATTTTTGCCACGTGGTGTACCAAAAAAGCCCGCCCGCGTTCAAATTTAGTTTTTTTGTAATAAAATTTGGAATATCTGGGTCAAAAACGAATTTTATAAAAAACCAAGTTAGGATGGTACTAAATCGAGTACTAGGAACCGATTGGTGTCAAAATCTTATGATTACAAATTCTGAGTGGAGCATTCCTTTAAGGACGTCCTGAATCTCATGCCTAATAGTAAAGGTTGGAAGTTCTGCTTGAAATTCTGGCCTAAAAGACTATAAAATAGACCCACAAGCCTAATCATCAAGCCTGACAGCCCTGATATCTAGGCCTAAACCATCAACAACAAGAAAGGAAAACAGTGGAATTGTCGCATTAACGATAGTCATCACCCGCTATATAAAAGTCATTTCGAAGAGAAAATGGAAACACATCTGGATCAAATTGTGTGTTAAAACGGACGGACGGAACGGCTAAAGATTGGATTCAAATAAGGACTAGACTTTTTGGGAAAGCAGCTGAAGACACTCGAGAATGAAGGGGGATATCTTTGAGGAATATTATGGAAAGGAGGAGGAGGAGGGAAAGTCAAAGACACGGGGGCAAAGAACGGTTTTGGAGAAGAGGGGGGGGGGAAGGGATTGGTGGGATATTGTGGAGTTTTGTGGAGAAATTTGAAATCCTAGAAGAAATTGAAAAGAAAAACTTTGAATCTTAAAAAGTCAAAAAATTGGAAAAATCGTTTTTTAGCGATTTTTAGCGATTTTCGACGATTTTTTTCACCATTTCAAAAAATTTTTCAGTGATTTTGTTCAACTACAAAGTTAAAGTTGACATCTTCACCAAATTGCAAAAATTTATTTCAAGCTTGAAAAAAATGCTTAGAAGGGTTTTCATTGAGTCAAAACTTGTTGATTTTTCATATTTTTACCCATTTTTCCATGATTTTTTTCACCTTTTCAAAAAATTTTTTGGCAATTTTGTTCAACTACAAAATTAATTTTGACATCTTCATCTTACATAAAAAATTTATTCCAAGTTGGAAAAAATTGTCTAGATCAACTGCAACTATGTCAAAATTTGCAATTTTTCAGTTTTCCAGCAAATTTTTCGTTATTTCAAAATTTTTTTTTCAAATTTGATCAACAATAAAATTAGTTTTGACATGTTTTCTATTGTGAAAAACTTATTTGGAAACCGAAAAAAAGGATTTATCACGATTTCCTGCCTAATTCCGTTTTGTGGCTCTCTGACACTTTCAAGATCGAAAACCAACTCATTTTTTGCAAGACAACGGTATTTTGGCAAATTATAAGGTTCAAAAATCCAAAACACACACACAAATGTAACGAAAGTTGTTCACAAGTGTGAACTTTGCAGACCATCCATGTCTTCTTCTTCTCTCCAATTATTAGCCAGTCCGAAAAGGAGAGTCGAAAGTGCGAAAAAGTACAAGGGGGGAGAAAGTGACCGGAAGAAAGGCGAATTATCCGACAGATCCTCGCGCCGCATAACAATAGCAGTAAGGCTTGGAAATAAGAAGAAGAGGGGGGCACGGTCAACATATTTAATTGAGCGAAGTGAGTGAAGAATGGGGTGAGGGGGGAGGAATGACAAGAGAGCGAAATTGAACAAAGGGAACACCTGGTGGAAGCTTGGAAGGGGTTTTGGGCTTTTGGGACTGTTCTGGGCCTGAAAGGCCTGAAAGTTTAGGCCTAGATGGTCTGAGATTTAAGACCTGGAAAGCCTGAAACTTTAGGCCTGAAAGGTCTGAGAGTTGAGGCCTGAAAAGCATGGAAGTTTGAGCCTCGAAAGCCCGAAAACTTGAGCCTGTGGAGCTTGTAAGCTTGGGCCTAGAAGGCCTGAAAGTTTGGGCTTTTTCGAGACTGGGAGTATGGGCCAAAAAGCCTGGAAGTTTGGGCCTACGAGGCGAAAAAATTGGGGCCCAAAAGGCCTGAAAGCTTAGGCTTGTATAGCTTGAACGTTTGGGTATAATTGGCCTGAAAATTTAGGCATGTAAAGCCTGGAAGTTTGTGCCCGAATGGCCTAAAAGTTCACGCTTTTTCAAGCCTGAACGGTCTGAAAGTAAGACCCTTGAAGGCCTGAAAGTTTGGGTGTATCAGGCCTGAAAATTTAGGCTTGCTCAAGCTTGAAACTTTAGGCTTTTTCAAGACTGAAAGTTTGGGCCTGTGAGGCCTAGTAGTTTGGACCTTGAAGGCCCAAAAGGCCTGGAAGTTTGGGCTTATAAAGTCTGAAACTTTGGGCTTTAGGCCGGATCGCTTGACCCAATTCAAGCCAAGCCCCTTTCAGGCCTTATCAGTGCTAACTGATAAGACCCAAACATCAAACATCCAAACAACACAAATCGTACAATACCGAGTGAAAAGTAAGATGAAACGAAGCTTCATGATGCTTTCGGCTTCAGAAATGAAACCGCCGCCCACAAACCAGGTTAATCGGTGCGTCTTGTGGCCTGCCAAAGCGGATTATCGTGTGGGATCCGCCCCAAGAACGGGAGAGAGAAAACTTTCGTCTTCTTGACCAGTTGCGATACCAGTTTTGATTTAATCAACTTTTTCATTTCATATTTCTCACTTTCCCCCCTTTTCTTTTGTGTACTCTCAAGACCTTGTTGCCTTGAATCCGATTAGCCGCCTCCTAATAAGGCAGTCGGGATGAGTGAAAGTGTCAATGTTCACCCCGCAAAAGGATTTGGGCCGAACCGGGAGTCGAACCCGGGACCTCTCGCACCCGAAGCGAGAATCATACCCCTAGACCATCCGGCCGCTGGGAACCGACCGGCGCCAAGTGCATAGACAAGCACGCTGGATTCCCGAGTGGCGCGAGGGATTTGGGAGGGAGCTGGATACAAGATTCTGATGAGAAAGTGATAAATTGATAAGAAAATTGGGTTTTGATAAGGTGATAAGCAAGGGAGAGTTCAGATTGATCAATTTTGCAGGAAAAGGAATCGAGAATCATGGGAATTTGCAAGTTTTATGAAAGGAAGGTGGGTTTTCCACTGGAACTTTTCAGGTTTTCTCAATAGTTAGTTGATTGTTGGCCAACTTTTCAGATTTTGCAAGTTACAGTACCCTAACAATGACCAAATCCCCACAGAACAATTTTTTTTGCAAAAAATGTTTTTTTTTTTTCATTTTTTTTCAACTTGACCTATAAAAGGCTCCCACGCCTTCACAATCCCATATTTCCCCCGAAAAATGCGCCTTTTTCTCTTATTTTTCTGTATTTTCGGTGTTGCCAATGCAGGTTTCCTGGATGTCATCGGTGATGGCCTCAATGCGATCAAAGATGGATTCTTGAAGGTGAGAGGGATTCAGATGAGATTTTGAGGATTCAGAGGGAAGATGTGACATCAGAATGTGTCCAAACATCTTTTTAAGATGATTAGCTTTAATTTGGTCCAAGAACGGGCTCAAAAGCTTGAATTTGAGCTGAGATACACAAGTTTGAAAAAAAAAGAGCCGAATTTTTTTTCAAATGAGCACAACTCGGCTCAAAATGCTCCGTTTGAGCTCCAATTTGGACAGTTAATAGATAAGGCTTCTGGAATCATTTTCTGAAAATTCTAGATTGTCTGAAAGCTTTGAACATTCCAGGGAGTCCAAGAAGTCGGTCAATTGATCGCTGACATCTCGGTGCTGACAAACGAGACACAATTTTCACAGGATAGGGCTTTAGCGGAGGTATGTTATCAGTGACTGATAAAAGGCTTTGATTATGAGTGATAATGATTTGAAAAAACGATAAATGATAAAATGATAAGATATATCAGATCCGAAGTTTCTACGATGACGTCATCGATTGGATCAATGAGAAGCGAGTGGAGTTTAACAATGGGTATAGGGCGGTATGTTTTTTATCAGTGATAACATTATTACCTTATCATTGTTTCCAGAGATCCTGCAAAAAATTATCACTGATCCACTACAAGAAGAACCACACTTTTAACGACATGTTTCCGGAATGGCTTTATCAGGTGGTTTATGATTGTGATGACTGGTTGAACTGGAACAACGGACTGATCAAAACGACGACTGGAAGGCCGACAACGGAAGCTGAAGCGACTGCAGCGACTATGATCGGGGTGTATGATGATGTGGTGGATGGATGATAAACTGGTTGGGAATTCTCAATAAAGTGTGATCTTGGGAGATTCTTCGAATTTGTTTGAATCCGGAAGTCTGAATCCTCAGTCCTGGGCCCTGGAACTTAAAAAATTTATTAGAAAATCTAGAAACTTATATTATATGAGTTATACAAAAATAATGACATAGAAAGAGGATATCAGACGCGAACATCATTATTCAAATCGTAGAACTTGAACGGCTCTTCTTGGTTGCGATGAGTGATGTAGATTTCCACGGCTCCCCACTTAAGCGGCGTGAGACCAATGACCTGGAAAGCGGATTTTGGAACTTCATGAGGTTCTTCAAATGATAACTTACTCTCATCGCTTCTTCTTTGGAAAAGTTGTATTGAGTTTTACACCAGAAGGCAATTACACGTGGATCTATGAGGTTCTTCTTCACAGATTGCTGGAAATTTACATTTCGTGAATAAACGACTTTATAAAACATACCGCCTGTATGTTCATCATGGCAGCAATACCTCTGATTGCTTTGCTCAAGTTCCGGCGAGCATGCCGAATTTTCTCTTCATCGCTGAGTCCACCGATGTCGACCACACACGCAGCCAGAAGTTCCTCTAATTTAATGGAAGCAAATTTGATGCGGAAGTGGTCAGCAATGAAATTTTCGTTAAGTTTTTTCAGATAGGAATTGAATTCCGACTTCTGAAAGGATGAACATAAAACATTGTTTGAAATACTCCAGTCTACCGTGTTGAAAAGAATCCCATTTCCCGCCGTCTCATCAAAAATGTTTCTGAACGCCTTAAGCGCATCATTTTCAAAAACAACTTGTTTGATGGTAAAATTATTGTTGCTGTCATGAATTTTAAAGGAAACTGCATTTCTGTAATAATTTCACAGAATCAGGGACAAATACAAGATTGTGTCCCCTACCCTTCATAGTCAACATCGGTTGTTTTTTTCAAATTGGATAGTCGCGAATTACTGTTGCCGGTCACTTTAAAGCCTTCCTAAATGAATGGTTGCAAGTCCCATTGCTTTTAAACTCGAATATTAAAAAAAAAACTCACTTTTTCTGCCAGATAGAACATGACAGCGTTTTTCTTAGAAAATAAGTCTCCTTGAAGTCCCAAAAGGTTTTCTTCGGTCTTATTTTTCAGGCTCCGAGCAGCCTGAAATTTGACCCAGGAGTCAAGGGCATTCATACCATTCAATCTCGCGATTTGTCCTTCGGTTGGCACCAGCTCAGGTAGATCCGCCATTTTAGAAACTGAAAAAAAGTGTACTGCAAAATTTCGTTACTCAAGAATTGAAAAACTGGCGGGAGTGTTGCGAAACAACAGATAGATGGTATTGAAATGTTCTCAAAAAAACAGACACACAAGAAATTATTCAGGAAGAGTGGGTTAAATTTTTAAAGTTACAATGAAATTTAGGCCAGAAATGAAGAATTGAAGTTTAGGTACATTGATAAAAACCGCCACGTTGCTCCGAGGGCGGCATTGCGGGTCTCACCACGAAGTGAAATACGGTACTCAATTTTTAGAAAAAAGAGACAGAGACAGTGGTAGAAATGATAAGAGTAGATGTGTACCAATGAACGGCAAATGAGAGGGCGTGGCCACTCACTCACTTTGCCAATTTTACCAAATATGCAGGTACCTTTTTTATCTTTCTATCAATGGTAAATTGGTCTGAAAAAGGTCTCGTTTTCGTAAAGGGAACAAAAAACTGGCCTTTTTTGCTGTTTTGGCACTAAAAATCGAAAGCTGGACATAATTATAAGTCCTTCGGAGCTAATAGCTCGAGTATCACCCTCTTAAAAAAATCAGAACGTGTTTTGTACAATGGTTTAGAAAAAGTTCGAATAATAGTCAGAACTTTGGTTTTTATATCATTCACATCGCAGTCACTTCCGACAGTATTTTTGCTCACTTTAAAAATGACGTCAACTCCCCAATGTAGTAGAGCAGGTGTGAATCATTAGTTGTTGAGTTATCAGTTGTTTCAGAGTAAACTTCCTAAAATAAACTTTTATATAGAGAACTTCCCGTTTTTATTAAAACCAAGAGTTTTGCAGATATTTTATAGAATAAGTATCCTGAAGGCGATCTGTACTCCAGAAAGATGCCACGTAGCAAGGATATTCATCACAGGTTCTTATCACCTAATCATTCCACCAAAAACAAGTTCTCCACAAGTTCCTCGAATTTCTCCGACGTCTTCTTCTCCCCCTCAACCGTCCACGTGTCCTCCACATGATCCAATCCATTTCCAGTCCTTCTCGACAACACCACCGAGTCTCCATCGTCCTTCAGATGCTTCCCGAGCATCTGGAGCATCTTCAGAATCCGCCGAGCTCCCTGATTTACTGAAAACGCCGGCCTTTGCCATTGCTGAAGCTTGCCCCTCAAGTAATCCATAGAGAAGGTCTTGATGGATCGACAAGTGTCCTCATACATCCGACCCATGATGATCTTCTCGACGTTTCCGAGATAAGACTGCCAGTAGTAGTAGCTACGCTTCAGAACATCGTTGCGAAGGGTGGATTTGAGCTCAACATGGGCTCCGGAAGAGCTCAAAGCGTCCAGCTCTCCAGGGTACAGTATTCTAATGCCCACTTCTTCCACTTGCACACTATAACATTGACATCAGAAAAGTTGAGAGATGGTCGGGACATTTCACTGATAAGACCCACATATGACTAAAAGTTCCACACACAATCTGCAAATAAAACAAACTACGTCATTGTGTTGCAATAAGTATTTTAGAGTGAGCACAAATTCCAAAAACATTTCATAACATTTGTCAAAGAAAACATAAGAAAATAACATAAATTTGTGGGAACAAAAAAAACAAACATATTATCGTTGTATCTCAAAGCTTCATCTCGAATTCAAAATTTCAAATTGGCGCGCACGATATCTCGTAGTGAGAACTAAAGTAAGACTTGCTTTTTTCAGTGATTTTCAGCTGTTTTCGAGTAAATCGTTGGCTTTTTCATGTTTCCCAACAGAAAATCCTACGAAAACTGTCGGAAAAGCTGCAAAATAGCAGAAAATCACTGAAAAATGCAAATCTTACTGTAGTTTTCGCTGCGAGATATCGTGCGCGCCAATATGAACTTTTGAATGCGAGATGAAACTTTGGGATGCAACGATAATAGAACGAAGCAATAAAAACATAGATAAGGTTCATGAAACTGGATTTGGGTTTTGGATTTTAGTTTTGGATTTGGGTTTTGGATTTGGGTTTTTCATTTGGGTTTTTGATTTGGGTATCGGATTTGGGTATGGGGTTTGAATTTGGGTTTGGGTTTGGGTTTGGGTTTCGAGGTTGCACGGCGATGCGGCGGCTACCTGGGGGCCCATGCGGTTTTGCAGTGCTGAGGCGCGTACTTTTTCTACTGAATTTCAGCTAAAAACTTCTGCAAAAATGGTTTTTCCGAAATAGTTGATGTTTCAAAAAATTGAAAAAAAAAAGTTTTAGAAATACAAGTAGTATTTTTCACATCGGGCAGGGATCCCATAACTAAAAAATTTCCAATCCTTATAAAACTCTCTTCAAAATGCATATTTCTAGTTACTTTTCGGCTCAAAGAATCGAGAATATCATAAGGGACAATCGCTCGCATTTTTTTCTGACTAGATGCCAAACTGCTTGAAAAATGTTGCAAATTTATGGATTTTCAGTGTTAATCTTCAACATCTTATAACTTTTTTCAAAGTTGCAGAATCCAGGGAGTTCTTGGACTAAATCATTGAAAATTTTGTTTGCTACAAACGCTCGCATTATTTTCTTGAGCCGAATTCAGATGTTCGTGAAAACATGTTTTTCGTAGTTTTTCAGTATTATTGATAAAATTTGAAATGGGTAGCTGGCCTAGGAATCCGTTCAGCGTGGCCGCGAGGTCTCGAAGCGACAAAAATGCGCATTCCGTGCTGCGCCTTAAAAAAAAACTACGGTTTTCGCCGGCGAACGGATTCCTAGGCCAGCTACCCATTTCAGATTTTACCAATAATAAAAAGTTTCAAAAAGAAATGGGCGTGTCACCGCGGCGACCGTAACCCGCGGCCGTTGTCTAGGAACTTGAGCTAGTCGCCCCATAGCCGTGGTTTGGGTTTTGATTTTTAGGATTTAAAATTTTTGAATTTTTTGGGCCTATTTTACAAGAAATGGGTTTTTCTGGGGAAAAGGGAAGAGCTACCGTTGCGGTATAAGGCATCAGAACGCGCCCTACTGGACGAGAGGAAAAGAGTGTGAGAAAACGGGAGACGAGAAAACTCTCTCATTTCTCACACTCTTTTGGCGCCTGTGCAGTAGGGCGCGTTCTGATGCCTTATGCGGCGACTATAACGTGGCTCAAAAAAATTAGAACATTTGGTTGCCTAAGATCTTGTTCATTTGCAGCTCAACTTGTTTGATGAACTCTTGATCGAACTTCGCTTCAGTGTCCTCCACCCATTGAACAACATTTCCTTTCCATTCTTGCTTCAACACTTTCGCGTCGCCTTCTTCCTTCAGAAGGCTTCGACAAGCCTTCAGAAGTTCTCCGACTCGATCGATTCCTTCCTCGACGGACCATCGGAACCAGTGCTTCTTTGCAGCTTTCAGTAGAGTTTCCGGAGTGTGAGTGAACAGGCGGAATATGGAGTAAACATTCTGCTCCTTTGAAAAATTCTTGAGCTTTCCAAGAATGATCGCTTTCACATTTCCGAAATAGGTCTGCCAGAAGCATAATCCCCCTCTGACTCTGAGAAATTTGACAAAAGAGAAAATAGTCGACTTGATTTCGACACTTTCGTCCTTGTGCTGACGCCATGCATCCGTCTCGGCCGAGTAAAGCACTGTCCCATTGTTGAGCTCTCCAGGAATTGGCAATGAGATTCGGTTTACAGTTTTTTGGAATCCAGTGCTTCCTTTGTTCTCTATAATGATAGTGTTCGCAAAAGCCCTTCCACGGGCCAGATGGTTGTTTTCATCGTCTTTCCCATTCGAGTCATCATCAAGTTGCATCTTGGGTTCCTGGTACCACACCATCCATATAATTCCGTACTTGCGGAACGCCATAATATTTCCGCAAAATTGATTCGCTGCCACTGAAGCAAGTACTTGTCGAATCGTGACAAATTCGATTTCATTGAGTAAATTTTTGTTTTTTTGAATGAACCATAGGAATGATTGCATGTAATTCTCGTGTTGTGGCTCGTCCTCATTATCATCAGCAGTGATCTCTAGGCGAATCAGAGGCGAAAGGGACGGTTTGGATAGTGCGGATTCTCCTTTGTTGTTGAGCTTGGTTGGTGGACTTTTATCAAGCTCGCTGAAATGAAGATAAGGTTTATTCGCACACTTTCTGCTAGTTTGTGAATTTTTTCAACACGCTGGAAATTTTTTTCTGTAGCTTTCACATGGTGGAGGAATGCCACAATTCAAATTGCGCTAGATTTCGCAATCGGGTTACTGTAGTTTTGCCTTCCATCCGGTGTAGCTTTTTTGAGGAGATGCTAAAGGACCTATACAAAAAGTAAGTACGCTGGCTGGAACTGCCGAATTGACCAAACCCGGACAATCTGTGACTTTTAGTTATACGAAAATCGGCTCGCAGTGCAAAGGTCGTCCGGGTTTGGACAAAAATGAACCGATCAGACCCGGTCTTGGATATGTTTTTAGGCATCCTTACATTAGTACTATCTTCCCCTGGAAGGAACTCTCTCGAACTGCTCTAGAACGCCCGGAATATCGATTTCCATCCGAATTTCCAAAAAAATCCTGAAGGAAAATCACAGATGGTCCGGGCTTCGCGGAAAAGAAAGTTCCAGCCTGCATACTTGTTTTTCAGCCTGCGCATAGTCTAAACTACCCGCCTAACAGAACAGATTGTCAAAAAATCTGTTTCGAGCCCCAAACGGCGCCGCTAAATTTTTTGCATCATGCTGAAATTTTGGAAAAAATTCTTTGCAGTGTGCAATTCAGAAAGTGTGTTTTCTCGTATTGTGATAAGATCAACTTACAAATCACTGTTCCGTGAATAGAAACCCACTGTTTCGACCGGAGGTAACTGAAAGGCCGACCTGCGGGTGTGAAGGAACAGGTGGAGAATGAACGAGTAGGGCGAGTTGGGGAGGTGGAGACTCGTTTACAGTACACCAGGCGGCGGTACGTACGAATCGTCGCCTTCGGCTCCGGTTCTTCATTCCCTCACGTTGAAAAACGCGAAATCCAAAATTGCACGTGGCCGACATGGGTGTTTTTAGAAATCATCGTGGAATGTACCCAAAACCCATCATAATTCGGCTTCTGACCTGCTCGCAAAATAAGGATCGCTTAGGAGACGCACGTGCACCGTGCGGAATCGTGCTCCGCTTTCAAAGCGGAGTTTTTCAGGACCAGTTCAACAATCTCATCCAACTCATCTTCCAACTCATCAATCCTCGTTGTCTTTGCCTTATCAATGTTTTGTATCAACCATCTCACCCTATTCTTCGTGTTTTCCAGCAACTCCTTCATTGCCAAGCCAAAAACTACATTGTCTTTGTTAGAGCTGGAACTGATGAGAAAGATAATCAAAACTCCGTCTACCCGATGAACTTTTGAGTTGCAACGATAATACGAGGAAAATCACACTTTCAGCGACATGTTTTCGGAATGGCTTTATCAGGTGGTTTTCGATTGTGATGATTGGTTGACGGAAGCTGAAGCGACTGCGGCGACTATGATCGGGGTGTATGACGGACTTTTGACTCAAAAACACAAAATTTTCAAAACCAATTAAAAAAAAACTATTTTCGTCTTCTTCAAGTACTGAACCTCTACGTGGTGAATAAGATCAACAGATGATTACGGTCATTTGGATAATCAGTACAACAGTTTTGATTCCCTGTCTTTTTTCAAAGAAAATGTTGACATCATTACAGTCAGCCATTTCACAACAACTTCATATTTCCTCAGCTTCACCTCAACTCTCCTGCGTCTGTTAGTCATAGAGCAAATAACTCGACGACACCAATTTCAGATTGTTCTAATATTTGTTCCCAACTTTTTTGGCCGGCCGACTCTTCTTCGTGAAGCAGTCACTTAGGAGCAAATAAGTATATTGTTTACGAGGGTTGTGTCACTTTGGAAATGGTACGGGTTTCGTAAAACTTCGAAAAAGGTTTCGTAAAACTTCGAAAAGGACCGAGGGGCGATGAAGTCGTCCAGAGTTGTCTCTGCTGAATAAAGTTCAGGGATTTCCAGTGTCCACGAGAAGTCGGAAACGTTCCACTGATTGTGGTGTACCTAGATCAACTGATATCTCCAGAACCAGCAGAGATACAAAAAAGTTGTCAACTGATAAAATGATGAACATATTGTCAGCTACATTTTATCAGTTGACAACTTTCTACCATCTTCTACAGTAACCCAGTTATCGGATGATTGCCGGGTGTCGTACTTAGATCAACTGATATCTCGAGAACCAGCAGAGATACGAAAAAGTGGTCAACTGGAAAAATGATCGGAATCCAATTTCTTATCACTATCACTTATTCCTATCAAAAAATTTCTTTGCATGGATTCTGGGGATTTGGGAGAGACGCAGTGTCTCACACTCCATTGGAAATATTGGAAGGGGAACATGTCAGGCCCAGGTTCCACACAATGAACTCTTGTTCCTTTCATTGATTTTCCCAAGATTGTTTTCCATAAAATAAATAATTTCTCATTCCACAGCCTTTTGCGCACTTTTCAATGTCCAACTGATAAGACAGGAAGATGCCTTCACCCGAGCCAACAAACACTCACATGTCCATTTCCCGTCTTATCAGTCAATGATTTTTGTTCCCATTTGACAGAAGAATCGATTTTCAAAAAGTGATAGTGATAAGAGAGTTTTACTTCTTCCGTTCCCCACTTCCCCATGTCCCATCGAAAAAAGTTTGAACGAATTCGAAAAATCGACTTTGAAGATGTCCGAGTGAAGAATTTGGAACTTTTGAATGATTCTGTAGAGTATTTCAAAGATGTTTGTGCTGTTTTTCTTATCGATAAGGTAACAATTCTCTATTTTTACCAGTGGGAAAAGAAATATTTCAGTATAACCTAACACCATCCCAAATTTCAAAAATACTCGTCAGAGATTTGGAGCTAGAGAAATGTGGAGAGTTGTAAGTTGTTAACTTGATTGATTATTGGCTTATCACTGATTACAGGCACTATTTGACAATCATTATCGGGAATATTTATTATATTGACAAAGTGGAAATACCAGAAGAATATGGAAAAGCGTTGAAGCTTCTGGAGAGCTTCGCTAGAGGAATGGCAGGTCAGGGAGGCTGGGATCCGAGGTTGGAATTGTTGTTTAGTAAGGTCAGTGGGGGGATTCTGAAGGCTTCTGGAACTAAATTTTTAGCGTACCAACTCTCATCGGTTTAAAAAACTTGATTCAAACCCATTGAAACAAGCTGAAAGGCTCATGAAAAACTGTTGTGCCACGTATTTACTTGATGAGGTAAAAATTGAAAAATCGATAATTCTGAATTTGAAATTTATGTTTTTCAGCTTGCAAATACTGTTATTTGGTGAGTTCTCTTAAAAAAAGCAATTGGATTTGATCAATTTAAGTGATTTTTCCACTAGAATCAACACTTTGAAATGGCCAGAGCTGAAAGTTGCAATTGATGGAAATGGGTTGGAATAAGGATTTTTTGACAAATCGATAATCCAATCACAGATTCATGATTTCCATTAACACTACTGATAAGCGGCTTCTTATCAGTTCAAACTCTATCAAAAGCAATGCAATTTTTGGTTTGGCAATTAAGGAATTGCTGGAAAACGCCAAGAATCGGACCTGTACGTGTCGGAAGAAAAAGAAGAAAAGTTGGAATTCGGAAGATTTGGGATGTCAGGGACCATGTGCCAAGGTGTTTGGGCATCAGACTGATAGCGTATCAGCTTACTTGAAAAAGCTCAACCCCCACTTGCTCCCAGAAGATTTTCACATTTATAAAGCGACTTTAGCCTCTGAAAAAGCGCTCCAAAGCATCAATATCCATGCTGGAATTATGAAGAAATTGGAGGAAATTGAGGAGAAGAATCATGAAAGCTATTGGGTGAAAATGGAGAAGCTTAAGAAGAAGAAATATCGATTAGAGAGAGGATTGAGGTGGTTGAAACGGGACACTGGGAAGATAAAACCGAAGAGGATTGATGTGTTGGAAGATGAGTTGGAAGAGATTGAGTTGAAAGTTGAGATGATCCAGGAAGGATTCTTTGATGAGATTTCGGATCGGGAGAGCTGGGAATTGAGATTTGGAGCTGAGGAAATGGTTCAGAAGATCGAGAAGGAGTTGGTCGGTGTCAGGTTGCAGCTGGAGAAGGAGAAGCTGGAGGTGAAGTGGATGAAGAAGGGAATTGTGAATCGATTGGAGGAGATGAAGGTGTTGAGGAAGAATGAGAAGTTGAGGAGGTGAGTTGACTGATAGGAATGGGTGATAGTGATAAGAAATTGAATTTTGGTAACTTTTCTAGTTGACCACTTTTTGGTATCTCTGCTGGTTCTCGAGATATCAGTTGATCTAGGCACTTGTGTTAGAACGTCACCTAGAAATCAATCAATAACTGGGTTACTGTAGGAGATGGTGAAAAGTTGTCAACTGATAAATTGTAGCTGACAATATGGCTATCATTTTATCAGTTGACAACTTTTCACTGTCTTATCAGGTTTTTAAGTTATCGCCTTATCAATTAGGATAATCATTTTTTCAGACTCCTCGAACGCTACCCCAAACGAACATTCCTCTCGGCCCTCACTGAAGACATTGAAGTGACCACTGTTAAGAAAGTGTTTGATAGCACTATCAGATATGCTTTATCTCAAAACAGAGCTCAATTGGATCACATATCTTTGAAATTCAAGAAAGACAACTTTATTGATCCGAGAGTCTATGCAAGCTTCTTGAAGAAAGCTCATGTTCCAGAGGATGTCGCCAGAATGGTAGGTCTTTTTGGCAGGTTGGTTAAGATAAGCTGAAGGTTCAGGTACTGGCAAGTGGAAGCTTGTTCTGGGCAGTGAAGGAAGTTTATGAGAGTGAAGAGAAGTTTGAGTTTGTTCCTGGTGAGGATTCGAAAGTCGATGAGCTGACAATTGGAGAGGAATTCGAGGAAGAAGTGGAAGTTCCGGAGTGAGTTTTTGAAAACTTATGGGTTCATGAGATCAGAATATTTAAGGCACAAAATCTCAGAATCATAAAATCATTAGAATCTTCGAAATGAATCTCTGAATCCCTGAACCTCCAGAAGCTTCAGAATGCCAGAATTCTTAGAACGCCCAGAAAGAATCCCTGAATCTTACATTTAGCTTTTGAGACCTAGCTTATGAATCCTTACTGAATCCAAGATCCCAGAATTATGAGTATCTTCAGAATCGTAGAATTTTAGAATCTCCAGAATCTTAAAATCCTGGAGTTCCGGAATCTCTGAATCCTCTGAATCCCTGAACGTTAGCTTCTAACCCCTAGCTTCTGAACCTGACTTTTGAACTCCATCCATTTCGAACTCCATCCACTCCATCCATTTCTGTTGTCCCTGAAATCTCTGAGTCTCTAAATTTACAAAATCTTCAGAATCCTTCAGAGCCTTATAATTCTAGATCTTCGGAACATTTGAATCTTTCGAAACCCTCTGTATCCTCAGATTTCTAGAATTCCTGAATTCCAGAATCCTCCAGAATCCTTGTTGTCTTCAGAATCCCTTCTTCCAGTGCCACCATCAACAAGTACTCCAACTCCTATGTCCCCGAACCAAAGAAGAAGCGACAAATGCTCCAGATTCTGGTGCCGACACCAAAGAGTTTTAGAAAAGGAAAAAGTAATCACCCCGTCCAAAAACCGAAAATTTCCAAGAACATCTTGAAACAAAAAGCATTCCCTAAAGCTCAGAAACCCCTTGTACCCAAACCAACCAATTACTGGAACATCTTGATCCATCAAGGACCCTATTTTCCATACCGTCCACTTCCACCAAATGTCCGATTCATTTATAAAGGGATTCCTTTGGATTTGAGCCCGTGGGCTGAAGAAGGAGCAATTCTCTATGCTCGGAATGTTGGAAAGCTGGAGCGGAGATCGAAATTGTTATTTTTCGAGAAATGGAAGGAATGGATGACTACGGAGGAGAAACGAAAGATTTTGGATTTTAGACAATGTAATTTTACCCAATTGATTGAATACATCAAGGATACTGATAAGGATCCCAGGGAAGAATCCCATAGATTCGTTATGGTTGATGGAGTGAAAAAGGAGATTCCGAATTATCGATTGGAAGCTTCGGGAATAAACGTCACTGGAACGACAAAACTCCCAAAGGTAGAGCTTATCAAGCTGATCACCGCTAATGATATTGTTATCAATTGCTCGAGGATCAATGTACCAAAACCGCCTAATGGTGAGCAATGGAAGGAAGTGTTGCATGATAGGACATTGGATTTTGTGTGGAAACTGCCAGGGATTGGGAAAGGAAAAGAAGTACGGTGGGTAGAGCCGGAAAAAGAGCAAAAGTAAGTAAAGTTATTATCGTTACTTCTCAAAATTTCAAATTGGCGCTCACGATATCTCACAGCGAAAACTACAGTAAGATTTGCAGTTTTCTGTGTTTTTGGGCAGTTTTCGAGTAAATTGTTGTCAGAAAATAAGAAAAATGCAATTATGTCAAAGAATAGTCGAAAAACTCACAGCCTGTGAAAGCGTACACTGGAATTTTTTCCGGGGTTGAGCGAGCGGGTCTCACAGCGAAATGGGGGTTAAAGGCGCATGCAATTGCTCGTGTAGTCCTCTCGGAAAACTCGCGGCGTTCCAAATGAGAAGTTTGATAAAGTTTGACGTATTTGGATGAGTTTGTGGTTTCGCGATGTAGTCGTTTCGCTTGTGACGTTTCGCGTACGCATTTACAGACATTGAAACTCAAAAATAGCCAAAAACATGAAAAATGCACGTCTTACTGTAGTTTTCGAGATATTGTGCGCGCCAATTTGAAATTTTGAATGCGAAATGAAGGCTTGATTTCTAGAGCTCTAACAACAACTGCTCTCAACACTCAACCTGTCAAATCACCTCTAGGAGCCCAGCTATGGAGCAGTTTATTCAAAATTCAGTCAATCCCAAGACCACCCCTCTGGAACACATTAATCCATCAAGGACCATACTTCCCACCTTACAAACCTCTTCCACCCAATTTCCGATTCATCTACAATAAGAAACCGATGAGTTTGAGTCGATTGGCTGAAGAAGGAGCACTTCTTTACGCATGGAATACCTCAATTATTAAAAAACAGAAGCATCGATTGAACTTTTTCAAAAGTTGGAGGGATTGGATGACTGAGGAGGAAAAAGAGATCATTGTGGATTTCAACAAGTGCGATTTCTCTCTGCTGAATAAGTTTTTCTTTGATCCATTGTGGCGTCGAGGCGCCAAGGATCTGAACGAAGCATCTTATGGATACGCGATGGTTGATGGTGAAAGAAAGGAGATTCCTGAATTCAGAATTCAACCTTCAAGAATCTCAGATGGAGGTGATAATCTTCCAAAAGGATCCCTTATCAAACGTATCACTGCCAATGATATCGTTATCAATTGCTCGGAAGATAAGGTGCCGGAGCCACCGGAGGGTGAGCAATGGAAAGAAGTTCTGCACGATAGAACACTGGATTTTGTGTGGAAGCTGCCAGGGATTGCGAAAGGAAAAGAAGTGGTTGTACGGTGGAGAGATTTGGAGGAAGAGTGGGGACAAGAGCAAAAGTGAGTGGACCTATAGGAAACTAGCTAAATTGAAAAATCAATACTTTTTCAGACAAACTCCGATACTGAAACTTTCAAGTAATAGTAAGGTTAAGGCAAAGTGAGTGAACTTATAAATGATTAGAGAAAAAGTATATTTTCAGAGAAGTTCCAATTCTTGGGAAGAAATTCGAGCTGGCGGCAAGGTGAGTGGGTTCTCAGAATCTTTGGAATTATGAAGTTTGCTTTCAGAACCTCAACTGTTCAACCCACAGAAAGAACGGACGCTCTGGAACACAAGCCACCTGTAGAACGTGAACAATTCAAACCGGCTCCGAGAGCCCAGTCTTGGAGTAATTCAGCCAAAGAAGATGTGGAAGTTGAAGTTGAACCTGTCCAGTTAACCCCAGGGCCTCTAGAGGCAAGGTCAGTGGAAATGAGGTTAGCAAGCTATATTTGGCTGAAACTTGGCAGAAGGGTAGGGATGGACCTGACTAGTAAGGGTCCAGAAGCGTTTCCACCGGAGATTCCCCTGAGGTCGGTTACATGCCAAAAACCGCACCCGGAAACCTTTTTTAGGCCTGATTTCCCATAGAAATGAGTAATTTTTCACGTAATGTGGGGAATTCAAGCCTAAAAACAGGGTTACGGGTGCGGTTTTTGACATGTAACCGGCTTCAGGAAACTCTCCGGCGGAACCGCTTTTGGAACCTTACTTTTCAGGTCGATCCCTACATTTCTGCCAAGTTTCAGCCAAATATAACTCGCTAACCTCACGCAGCTCCTTGTTAGAGCTTTTGGAAATTCGAAGTTTGCCTTCAGAACCTCAACTATTCAACCCACGGAAAGAATGGACTCTCTGGAACACAAGCCACCTGTAGAACGTGAACAATTCAAACCGGCTCCGAGAGCCCAGTCATGGAGCAATTCAGCCAAAGAAGATGTAGAAGTTGAAGTTGAACCTGTTCAACCAGCCCCAGGGACTCTAGAGGAAAGGTGAGTAGATTCTAAGAGTTCTTAGAATAGTTTGATTCATAGTTTGATTTCTAGAGCTCAATCTGTCAATTCAACTCCATTGAATCAGCCCTTGAGCAATTCATCCCACTGTAGGAAAGCTGAAGTCCAGCCAATCCCAGGACCTCCCATCTGGGACACATTGATCCATCAAGGACCATACTTTCCACCTCACAAGTCGTTCCCACCCAATTTCCAATTTATTTACGATGGGAAACCGATGAATTTGAGCCGTTGGGCCGAAGAAGGAGCAGTTTTGTATGTCAAAAGTGCCAAAAAATTGAAGAGATGGAGTCTCGAGAACATCTTTTTTGAGAGTTGGAGGGATTGGATGACGGAAGAAGAGAAGCAAGTCATTGTGGATTTTGAAAAGTGCGATTTTTCAATGCTGTTAGAGGATCCTAAGGATAAACCTTCCAAAGATCCGGAAGCCCAACTTCACAGATATGCTATGGTTGATGATGTCAGAAGAGAAATCCCAAACTACCGAGTTGAAAGCTCTCTAATTTTGGTTTCTAAAAAACAGTCAACAGTCACGCTGATCAAAGGAACATCTGCTATTGATATCATTATCAATTGCTCGGAACATGAAGTACCTGACCCACCGGAGAGTGAGCAATGGAAGGAAGTGTTGCATGATAGGACATTGGACTTTGTGTGGAAGATTGGAGATAGAGAGGTGCGGTGGGAGAAAGATGTGAATGTGGAGGAAGCCCATCCATGGAACAGTTTCAGAGAAGCTCCAATTATTGGGAAGAAGTTTGAAATAGAGGCAAGGTGAGTGGATTCTCAGAATCCCAAGAATCTATTAGTGTGATTTCTAGAGTTGTCACCTCAACTGCTATCAACACTCAACCCGTCCAATCATCTCCAAGAGCCCAGCTATGGAGCAGTTTATTCAGTGATAAGAAATATGAAGCTGGAGTTGAGTCCATCCCAGGACCATCCCTCTGGAACACCTTAATCCACCGAGGACCTTACTTCCCACCTTACAAACCACTTCTACCCAATATCCAATTCATTTACAACGAGAAACCGATGAATTTGAGTTGTTTTGCGGAAGAAGGAGCACTTCTCTACGCGATGAAAACGCTCAAATTGAGGAAAGAGAAGCAGCAAATCAACTTTTTCACGAGTTGGAGGAACTGGATGACGGAGGAGGAGAAACGGGTCATTGTGGATTTTCGATGGTGCGATTTTTCCAAGATGAGGCATGATTCTCTATGGGCTCGGCTAAGTAAAGATCCGACCGAACACGACTACGCTATGGTCAATGGTGTCAGGAGGGCGATTGTCAACTTTCGGATAGAACCGTCAAGAATCTCACCAGGAGGCGGCAGCATTCCAAAAGGGACACTTATCAAAAGGATTACTGCCAGTGATATCGTTATCAATTGCTCGGAAGATAAGGTGCCGGAACCGCCAGAGGGTGAGCAATGGAAGGAAGTGTTGCATGATAGGACATTGGATTTTGTGTGGAAACTGCCGGAGACAGAAACAGGGAAACAGAGGATTGTACGCTGGGAACGGGGTGCTCCAAAAGCTCCAAAAGCCCCAAAAAAGTGAGAAAATTTGATAAACTTTCCGAAAATGCTGATTTTTTTTTAGAAAACCAGTCAAAAAGAAAGCTGTCACAAAGAAAGATAAAAAGGATTACACTGTGGATTCTTGGGTTTCTGAAAATTTTAAATTTAACAGAAAAGTATAATAAAGTTTTTTTTGACATTTTTATTTTTCATCGATTTTTTTCACCATTTCAAAAAATTTTTCAGAAATTTTGTTCAATTACAAAATGAATTTTAACATCTTTTTCTTACACAAAAAAAAAATTTATTTTAAAGTTGAAAAAAAATTTTGAGGAGTTTCAGAAAGATAAAAATTTGTCGATTTTTCATATTTTAGCAATTTTTTCATGGATTTTTTTCATCGTTTAAAAAAAATTTTCAGTGGTTTTGGTCAACTACAAAATTAATTTTGACATCTTCTTCTATCAGAAAAAATTTATTTCAAGCTTGAAAAAAATTGTCTAGAACAATTTCAACTATGTCAAAATTCGTCAATTTTTCATTTTTTCAGCAAATTTTCATAGATTTTTTTCGTCATTTCAAAAAATTTTTCAGTAATTTTGTTCAACTACAAAAAAGTTTTTGACACCTTTTCCTATTAGAAAAAATTTATTCCAAGCTTGAAAAAAATCGTTTAAAAAATTTGGACTATGTCAAAGTTTTTTTGATTTTTCATTTTTTTACAAAATTTTTTTTTCTTCGATTTTTTTCACATTCTCAAAAAAAAGTTTTCTCGAACTTTGCTGATCGGGTGCCCCTACGTGACCCTTATCACTTTCGCACCTCTTATCACCTTCCTTATCACTCTTTCAAAATGCGCGCCTCACTGATCACTATTCTGATAGTGCTCACCTTATTAGGCACAGAATCCTCCGACAAGTTATTCAAGCTCCGCGAGCTCTTCTCTTCTGAAAGAGTGCTCAAGTTGACTGATAACAAACCGATATCAGCTTATCTATTGCCAAGTACAGATGCTCATCAGGTTAGTGATTCTAATGATTGACTCCTTATCACTTCTTATCAGAGCGAATACTTCTCGGATCACGACTTCCGTGTCAAATTCCTCTCCAACTTCTCCGGATCCAACGCATACGTCATCGTCACTCCAGAATCCGCGCTTCTCTGGACTGATAGCCGATACTTTATCCAAGCTGATAACCAACTTGATAAGGATCAATGGACTCTGATGAGACAAGGCCAACTTGACTCCATCTCCACTCAAGATTGGCTTATACAGAACTTGACGAGTGGATCGATAATCGGATTCGATCCGGAATTGATGAAATATCAGGATGGAGTGAAGATGAAGAAGAGGTTGAGAGCAGCGGGATTGATTCCGATTGGGATTCCTGGAAATCTGGTTGATGAGTTCTGGGACAAGAGGCCAGAGCTTCAAGGTGATGTTATCACAGTGTTATCACTCCAGGAATCGGGGAAATCCATCAATCAAAAGGTCAAGGAGCTCCGGGAGAAGCTGAAGAAGAAGCAGTTCACTGGGGCACTATTCACCCTTTTGGATGATGTTATGTGGCTTTTGAATATCAGAGGATCCGACATTCCCTACAATTCATTGACTTATTCTTATCTTCTTATCACTCAAGACTCGATCCACCTGTTCATTGACCTCAAAAAGTTGGATCGAAAGGCGAAACTTCATTTGGTACAAGCCAAGATTCGAGTTTATCAGTATGATAAGGTTTATCAGTGGTTGAGTGGATGGCTGGAGAAAAAGAAGAAAAACGGGGAGAGAGTGATGATTCAGCTGGCTCCGGAAGCGAATTTCGCGATTGGAAGCGTTTTTGGAGAGGAGAATTCGGTTATTGAGACGTCGTTGGTGCAGGTATAGTGATAGAGATTCTGAATTTTGAAGCTGATAAGGACTAGTTATAAGAATTAGAATTCCGATCATTTTTCCTTTTTTCCAGTTGACCACTTTTTGGTATTTCTATTGGTTCTTGAGATATCAGTTGATCTAGGTACGACACCCCGAAATCAATCAATAACTGGGTTACGGTAGGAGATGGTGAAAAGTTGTCAATTGATGAATTGTAGCTGACAATATGCGTATCATTTTATCAGTTGACAACTTTTCACTGTCTTATCAGGTTCTTGAGTTATCACCTTATCAAATCTCGAAGAATCAGAGAGATTGGAACTTTCGGTCAACTGATGAGATGATAAGGAAGTGATAGGAATCGGGCCTGGATCTTGAGTTCTAGAGTCCTTAGAATCTTCAAAAATCTCCAGGCCACTGATAAGATGATAAAGAAGTGATAAGAGCTCTTTTTCAGATCGCCAAAACCATCAAAAACGAGGTGGAACTCAAGGGATCTCGAGCTAGTCATGTAGGCTTTCCATGTCTTCTGAATCCTCCTGAATCCCTTTTTCAGCTCCGTGACAGTGTTGCCTATGTCGAGTTCCTTTACTGGTTGGAAAAGGAGCTGAAAGATGGGCGGAGCCATTCGGAAATTGAGTTGGCGACGAAGATTGAAAAGTTTAGAAGCCAGAAGGAAAAGTTTGTGACGTTGAGGTGGGGATTTTGAATGTTAGGGCTTTTGGATCTTGGGATTCTGAATCCCAGAAGTCCTCAATCGAGCTAGGGCCTATCAGGCTTGACTTTAGGCCTGTAGCAAGGGATAGGCCTGAAACGAGCCTAGCTATCAGGCCTGAAGCCCGAAATTTCACAGCAGGCCTATAAGGCCAAACTTTCAATAAGGCCTGAAATCTGAGGCCTTAATTTTGGACCAGGCCCTATCATGCCCAAATCCAACATCAAGCTTCTGAATCCCCTCCTTTCCAGCTACGAATCCATCTCTGCCGTCGGTGACCACGCGGCCCTCCCTCACTACTCCCCCGACCCAATCCAAGGCCAACGGCTCCTTCCAATCGATAATGTCTATCTCCTTGACGCCGGCGCCCACTACCGAGACGGCACCACTGATGTGACCAGAACTGTGTGGTACAAGGACCCACCTCAAGAGTTCATCTTTCACAACACTCTGGTTCTGAAGGGACACATCAATCTGGCAGAAGCGAAGTTCCCGGATGGGGTCAAGGGTGATAACATTGATATGATAGCGAGGAAGCCGTTGTGGGAGAATGGACTGGATTTTGGACATGGAACTGGTCATGGAGTGGGGTATTTTTTGAATATTCATGAAGGACCCAGTGAGTTGGAATCTTGGGAGCGGGGGGGGGTGGTGTTCTGAAGCCAAAATCTTGGATTCAACCTTCTGAATTTGCCTTCTGAATCTTGAATTCTGAATCTTGGATTCTGGATCTTAAAGCCCGAATCTCGGATTCTGAATCCTGAAGCCTGAATCTTGACTTCTGAATCTCGACTTCTGGAATCTTGGATTCTGAATCTCGACTTCAAAATTCTGAATTCAACCTTCTGAATCTTGGCATTCTGAACCCTGAATCTTGAAACTTGGATTCGGCCTTCTGAAATTTGGCTTCTGAATCTCGACTTCTGGAACCTGAATCTTGGATTCTGAATCCAGAAGCCTGGATCCTGAATTCCGTCTTCTGAATCTTGGGATTCTGAATCTTGGATTCTGAGTCCTGAAGCTTGAATTCAGCCTTCTGAATCGCAAATTATCGATTTTTCAGTCGGTATTGCCCCAAGATCCTACCAAAACGGCGGTGAGCTCCATGCCGGGCAGACATTGACCATTGAGCCGGGATACTATGAAAAGGAAAAATATGGAATCCGAATTGAGAATTGCTATGAAATAGTACCAGCTGGAACAGGGCCAGAACCGGAAAAGAGGAAGTTTTTGACTTTTAAGGTGGGTCTCGCAGCGAAAACTGGTTTTTAGGGATTTTGGGCTGAATTTTGGTGGTTTTTCTGTTGAAAATGGGTCAGATTTGATGGATTATATGAATTCCGATCAAATTCCACCAATTCCTACTTTTTTTCATCAAAATTGACAAAAACCCAGTAGAAATTTCTAGAATTTGACCCATTTCCCATTTTCGTGGCGACACCCAACTTCTCCGCTTTTTCCAGACCCTCACTCTTGTCCCAATGCAAACTTCCATTATCAACAAGACCCTTTTGACTGAAAATGAGGTCCAATGGCTCAATGATTATCACGCTAGGGTCCTGGAAGAAGTTGGACCAATTCTGAAGAAAGATGGGAAGAAGGAGGTGTACGAATGGCTTCAGGAGGCTTGTAGACCTATTTGAACTGATTATTTGATAATGATAAAGATATGGAATTGTTGAGTTCTCATAGTTTCCTTATCCTTTGACAAGAAATGCCTTTTTCTGATCCGAAAAAGGACTATCCTAACTGATTGGGTGATAACTCAAGAACCTGATAAGACAGTAAAAAGTTGCCAACTGATGAAGTGATAACCATGTTATCAGCTACATTTTTTCAGTTGACAACTTTTCAGCATCTACTACCGTAACCCAGCTATTGATTGATTTCGAGTGTCGTACCTAGATCAACTGATATCTCAAGAACCAACAGAGATACAAAAATCTGGCCAACTGGAAAAATGATCGGAATCCTTTTTCTTATCACTATCACCAGCCCTTATCAGCTAGTCTTATCACACGGATTCAGAATTCCGAATCCCATCTTGCTCACTCCTATTTCCCATTTCCTCTCAACTTTACAACATTCACATTGCTGTACAGTGACTCACAGAGCTCCGCGGAGCCCATGGAGCTCGCGGAGCACCAATTGAAAATGTCTAATGGATTCTCATCCGTTTTTAATTGAATTCCCGCCCTTTCCAACCAAATCTCCTGACCTATAAAACGGCTTTTCTTCGATGAATCCCTACAGCTCTTCTTGAGAAAATGCACCGAGTCAGAGGGGAAAATGTGAGTTTTTCTAGAGATTCTTGGGGTTATTCAACTTGTTTTTTTGTAGAATTGGAGGAATGTTCAATTGAACAACAATGTTCGAGGCAATTGGAGCAGCAATCAACCGAATCGATGGGCTGGAAAAGGATCGGAGGCAGCATTGGAGATGAAGGTTGAGACGGTGGACTACTACTCGAGGAACGATCAGTTGTGAGTTTTTAGTGATAAGACGAACTGATAAGAACGGGGCATAGTGAGAAAAAATAGGATTCCGATCATTTTTCCAGTTGACCAGATCTTCGTAGCTCTGCTGGGTCACGAGATAGAGAGGGCAGATTGGAATTTCATGGCAATTGATAAGATGATAAGGGAGTAATAAGTAACTTTCCGTAATCTTGAATTCCAGAATTCTTAGAATCCCCAGAATTCCGGAATTGAGCTTCACCTAATCGGTTCTTGAAATTGAGGGGTTCGAAGCATTAGAAATAGGAATTTCATGACAACTGATAAGATGATAAGAAAGTGATAAGGATCTAAAATCTTAGAATACCTGAACCCCTGAATCTTCAGAATCCTCAGAACCTCCAGAAGCCCAGAGCCCTCCAAATTTTGGCACGAAAAAAAATCTAGATTCTCAATCATGACTTCTGAATCCCAGAATCCTCAGTTTCCCAATTCCCAGCCCTGACTAGCTGAAAATACCGGCTGAAAAACGGGAGATAGTGATAAGAAATGCAATTCCGATCATTTTTCCAGTTGACCAGATCTTCGTATCGCTGCTAGTTCTTGAGATAGAAGAGCTCAAAGTCGGAGAAAGATAGGAATTTCCGGTCAACTGATAAGATGATAAGGCTGTGATAAGAATCTCCGGAATCTTGAAATCACGTTCCCCAATGTGATAGGAATTCGGATACATAGAATCCATAGAACCTCTAGAATCTCCAGAATCCCAAGATCTCAAAATCCCTGAAACTCTCAGAACGTTCAGAATCTCAGAATCTCAATTCCTCTAGCTTCTGAATCCTGAATTCTGAATCCCAGAACCTCCAGAATCCCAATCCTCCCGTTTCCATCTCGACCCACCGTCCACCTCTTCTCAACTCGTTCGCTGAATCCCTCCCAAACTTCTCCCTTGTCAACATGACCGTGGATCCCTCTGGATTCTCCGATGGGCCCATTGAAAACAACATGGAGGCCCTCTTAAATTACATAAAAGCCCATCCTCGAGTGCTGGAAAACGTGGATTTCGTGACGAATCGTCAGATTCTTGCGAGTGCAGCTGCCAACGACACACCTCTGGACATCCAGGCGATCCGAAGACATGGAAGGATCTGGATTCGGAAGTTGGAAGACTCGACGGAGAACGTAGCCGGGGATCTACATTTCAAGCTTATGGCAAGAGCAACGGCTTTTGAAAGGGAGCTTCTGGAGTCGGAAGATGACGTGGCGGCTTCAGAATCAGGATTCTCCAAGAGAAACGGGCTGTTCAAAGCTGTCCTGGAAGCTGGTGCGGATGGTGGGATCGGGGTACTGTACCCTGGAGAGCTGGACGCTTTGAGCTCTTCTGGAGCTCATGTCGAGCTCAAATCAACCCTTCGAAACGATGTTCTGAAGCGTCGCGGTGGCTACTACTACTGGCAGTCTTACCTTGGAAACGTCGAGAAGATCATTATGGGTCGGATGTATGAGGACACTTGTCGATCCATTAAGACCTTTTCTATGGATTACTTGAGGGGCAAGCTTCAACAATGGCAATGGTCTGCCTTTTCAGTGAATCAGGGAGCTCGGCGGATTCTGAAGATGCTCCAGATGCTCGGGAAGCATCTGAAGGACGACGGAGATTCGGTGGTGTTGTCGAGAAGGACTGGAAATGGATTGGATCATGTGGAGGACACGTGGACGGTTGAGGTGGATAAGAAGGCGTCGGAGAAGTTTGAGGAACTTGTGGAGAAGTTGTTTGTTTGATAGGAACTTTTGATAATAAGGTTTGCTCTTGCTCACTGTTCACTTTAAATTGACATCATTGATAGCCCAGAAGAGAAGGAAAAGTGTGAGATGGTTGGGAAGAGTGACAATGATAAGGGAGTGTACAATTTGCAAACAGGCAACGTCACAATGTTTTGAAACTTTGGAATGAGCAAAAATAAACAGAAATTGCAAAGATTCTGAACTCCCCTATTGGGTGTCGCCACGAAAAATGTTTTGGCTGAAATTGGGCTTCTCGGCAAGGTTTTGGCAGTTTTCCTGATGAAAGCGGGTAAAAATACATGATTTTGATCATTTCTCATCAATTTCCAGCAGTTTCCACCTATTTTCAGTCGAGAATGAATTGTTTTTAGAGAAAAGCGGCAAAACACCCAAAAATGCATGTTTCTGTACGGAAAATTGGTGGAAACTGCTGGAATTTGGTTGCAAATTATTCAAGACGAGCCTTTTTTCCAGTGTTTATCGTTAAGATGCATTATCTGTAAAACCTGGACTTATAGGGAAGGGGCTTGGCACTAGCGCCAAAAGTATTTCAGATTTGAAGTGTATTCGGTCCATACATGTATATGGTTGACCTTTTTCGAAAAACAGTACCAGTTTATTCCTGTACCGTCCCCCCTGTCCAGGGGGTGTCGAAAACGACTTTTCAGGTAAAAAAATCTGAAAAATTTAACTTGGAGATATCCAGATGACTTCAGCGTTATCAGCGTTTATTTATCATTTGCCTGTTTATCACAAAATCAAAAAAAAACAAAAACAATCGCAATTATTTCCCCTTGTTGTAGTCAATTTTGACGCTGTAATGCTCTTCCTTGTAATGAAACGAATCGCCTGATTGATCGATCTCTGTCTTATCATAACGTTCGTCATGATGATATGATCCTGATGAACCACTCTGAAGACACAAGTTATGGGAGAATCCACAAATATCAATTACCGAATTGGAAGAAACTTGCTTATCATCATCATCATACTTTTCGACTTGGTTTTGATCAGACATGGTACTCTGAAAGTTGGACAATTAGAGAGTAGGAAGAGGAAAAACTGTAGCAACTGCCTTCTCCATTGCTAACAGTAACCTTTTATACCACTCCAATAATGTTTGTCAACACGTATCAGTCCTTATCATTGTGATAGCCTTTGGTCGTCCTTCGTCATCTTGCTCTTGTGTGTGCGCTAGTTTTATGCGAGTTTTATGGGACTACGCATGGGATAGATTGATTCAACATTAGTCGTGCTCCATGCAGGGTTATGTGCGCCTCCGGGCACGCTCTCCCTCGTATCGCCTATATACTCAACATATTGATCCATAATAGAGATATCGACATCGACAACATATTTGAAGGGTGAAAAGGAATACATCAAACCCTTTCGTTTACATCATTCATCATAAAGTGTTAGCAGTGGCTTTTGAGAGGGAACTTCTGGAGCCGGAGGAAGATCCAGAATCTGAATCTGGATTCTCCAACATCCAGATTCAGATTCTGGAAACGACCTGTTCAAAGCTGTCCTGGGAGCTGATTCTGAGCAAGATGGGCTTGAGATCGGGGTACTGTACCCTGGAGAATTGGACGCTTTGCGCTCTTCCGGGGCTCATGTCGAGCTCAAATCAAATCGAAATTCTTTGAAACGATGTTCTGAAGCGTCGCGGTGAGTTGTTTGTTTGATAAGAACTTGTGATAAAGAAATGGTGATAAGCTTTTTCTCTTGCTCACTGTTAAATTGACATCATTGGAAGGGAAGCACGGGAGAGAGCAAAAAGTGATACAAGATGGTTGGGGAGAGTGATAAGAGAGTGAAAATGATAAGGGAGTGATCACGACATGTACAATTTGAAAACAGGCAACGTCACAATGTTATGGAATGTTGGAATGGGAAAAAAAGGTCCCTCAACGATGGGTCTCGTAACGAAAATGGTTTTTGGCTGATTTACGGCTTCTGGACAAGGTTTTGGCAGTTTTTCTGATAAAAAAGGTAAGAAAACACAATTTTAGTCATTTCCTATCAAATTCTAGCAGGTTTGACCCATTTGTAGTAAGAAATGGTGTGTTTTTAGGGAAAAACGCAAACAGATGTGATTTTTCCCAAAAAAATCGGGAGAAACTTCTGGAATTCGGTTGAAAATGATTGCCGTTTTACCAGTTTTTATCATCAAAAGTGTCAAAACCTAGTCTGGAAACCAATTTCGTGGCGGGACCCATCAGGTAACTAAAAAACCAGTTATTTATCACTTTCCCAACTTCTTCCTCTCCTCCTTCAACTCATTCCTAGCCACTTTCCAGTCATGATTCCTTTTTGTCTTGAAATCCTCATTTTCTCTCCGGAACTCTTCCTTTTTCGAAACTAGGTCAGATTTCTTCTCTTTAATCATCGCATCAATTTCTTGAATCCTCTCCTGATTCTTCCCTTTCGACTTGAGAATTCTCTTCTTCTCAGCTTCTAGAGCTTTGATATGACCTTCTAACTGTAGTACTTCATAGTCTAGAGCATAAACTTTATCCCGTAACGTATCCATTTCCAGCTCCAATGCCTCTTCTTTTTGTGTCACTAAATCCAGGGCAACATTGAGTTGAACGGGGTCCATTGGATCTTCTGAATATTGGAAATCAGAAAAGGAAATGAAAAGCAGAAAGAACCAAAGAAAAATCAATAAAACCCTCTTGATACGTTTCGTCACTATCACTGCTATCACTCCGTTTGTTTACTACGTATGTTTCTCTGTGTCTTCTCTTCTGGCGTGCTAGAAAAGGTTACGGAATGTTACTCAATGTGATTTTTGACAAAATTTTCCAGTTCGTTTGTATCAAGTAACCCCTTTTATTAACAATTTAAAAAAATGAAGAATAATAAAAATTTGGGATGTGAACAATATTCAATCAGAACGTTGTAAAATGGTATTATCGTTGTATCTCAAAACTTCATTACGCATTCAAGTTTTCAAATTGGCGCGCACAATATCTCGCAGCAAAAACTACAGTATTATTCGCAATTTTCAATGGTTTTTGACTGTTTTCGAATAAACTTTTGGATTTTCATGTTTCCCAACAGAAAATCTTACGAAAACTGTCGGGAAAACTCAAAAATAGTCGAAAAATGGTGAAAAATGAATGTATTACTGTAGTTTTCGAGATATCGTGCGCGCCAATTAGAAATGTTGAATGCGAGATGAA
This sequence comes from Caenorhabditis becei, assembly GCA_900536315.3. Classification (NCBI taxonomy): domain Eukaryota; kingdom Metazoa; phylum Nematoda; class Chromadorea; order Rhabditida; family Rhabditidae; genus Caenorhabditis; species Caenorhabditis becei. Next base: position 288,637 of record LR539525.1, read on the forward strand.
GTTTTGGGATGCAAAGATAATAGACGAGAAGTTTGTAGTTCTAGAAGCTCCAATCCGTTTTCGTATCTTCCAAAGCAAATTTTAATTTTTTGTAGGCCTCTGTTGGTAATTCCTAAATTCAAATAATTATACAAACGTTCATCTTATCTTGTCAACTCACTTTTTCCAAATCTATGTCATGTCCTTTTGCTTCCAAAAGAACTCCCGGATGGATATATTCGCCATAGGTATTTTTCAATTCGACATGATTCAAATATTCTTGTGCTTTTTTCCCTGCAGATTTGAACTTTTCCAATTTTGCGTTGTAATCGGCACATTCTGTAAGATCACTGACTTCATTGACTTCACAGTAACGACATACCTTTAATTCCTTCCAGCTCTTTTAGGAATTTTATTGAAGCATTGCAACAGCGGAAGTTATGTGCTTTCAGATCAGGTAGCATATTTCCCAAGTATTCACACATCGACGTGTACTGAAAATATGATATATATTTTGTTAGATTTTGAGTTAAAACGTTTACAACATACTTTTACAAGATCAAATATTTTATCGTCATCTCCTTTATCTTGTCGGAAGAGTTCCAAGTTCTCATAGACGGCTTCTGATACCTCAACTTCTCTGTTGAATAAAACGTTTGATTTTCCATGAAAATAGAAATGAATTTTGTTGGGAGGCAACATTTTGACATGTTTCACTCGCAGAGTTAAACAACCAACGGCTCCTGTCTTTTGGTAGTGTTCCTCCACTCCTACGCGCAGTCCCAACTGGTCAATAAGGTAGACAGCTGTAGCGAGTTGTTTCTTCGCCAAATTATCAGAGTTCAAAGCGGCATGATACTTTTCCCGAACATCGTCAATATTGTCCTTCAAAGTCTTCGCTTTATTGTATTTTCTGCCCACATCCAGAACAAATTGACCGTAATAGTCATGGACGTTATCATTAAATTTGAAAGACCAGGAAACATTTTGTTTGTGCAAGATCTCTTTCCATGCTTGGCCTTCGGGCGGAATAGGTGACTTTCCCTCCGAACAGTTGATAATCACATCTTTTGGATAAATTCGTCTTTGATATTTCCCATCTTTTCCATTAACTCCTTTGCCCTTGAAAATGGCTGGTGGTCTAATAGTAAAAATGTTGAGTTTTAACTCAATCGCTTTATCTTCTCCTTCAGGGACCACCTCGACAAATTTTTGTTTTTCCTTTTCGTGGAAAAACTCTCTGATTAGAGAAAAATCACAGTCTTCCAGCTTTGTGATCATGTTCCGCTCCTCATCATTCATCACGTCTCTCCAAGACTCCAAAAAGTTCTTGTTGATTGATTCAAACTCCTTTACTGTTCTGCCAAAGTTTCCTGTCTTGGCCCAAACAGTAGCTGCTTCCTCCGCCTCTGTGGATAAATCAATCGGGATTCCGTTATAAAGTAGCTTCACATTGTCCGGAAGTCGTTCGTACGGGGCAGGGAACACTGGTCCGTGGTGGATAAGGCTAGTCCAAACTTTTTTCTCAGGTTTCGGAGTTTTTGGCGTTTTTGGAGTACCTGTTTTTCTGAAAATTAAAAGTTCGCATTAGTCACCGAGTGGTGTTCTATTGCAGCACTAACCCTGAAGTTGGAAAAGAGGTAAAGTAAACTCCCATTTTCAAAAACAAAAACTATCTCACTTGGCTTTTGTTGGAGTCGACAGTGGAGTTGAAGTTTCCACGTTCGCTTCTCCCAATTCAGGTTTCTTGTCAGATAAAGTATCGTTTTGACGACTGAAATACAAAAAAAAAACTATGATAAGTATTGCGATACTTACGGAGCTTCTTTGTCGTTTTTGGAGACATGAAGTTGCCCGAGATCCTCAGTCAAATCGTCGACTTGGTTTTCAGAACTCATTCCTGAAAGAAGGTACAGTGAGAGAAGTTTAGTGACTTTATCAGGTTTTGATGACAGAATTAGCCGAGGGGGCCAAATTAGGAATGGGAGCGGTTTTGAGAGAATCTGAGTGGATACTGGCAATCATGTGTAAACAGTCAGTGGTCAATCAGTGGCGTAGCAATATTAATCCACAGTCTGATAAGGGAAATGAGGCCATCGAGGCAAGTATCAGTTCAGCCACTGGCTCATGTTTTTTCCTAGTTTGTCTTGTAGAGACCCGCTGTCTCACATAAATGAGGATTCCTGAAAGAGAGAGGAATAAGTAAGAGAAAGAAAGACTGAACCGGTACTTCCTAGTTCTGCGTTCTGATAAAAGACGCAGAATCATGAAAAAGATACCGTACTTCAGATCTGCCCATGGCCAATTCAATGGTCGATTGAAGAAGTTCACACACGGAATGTTTAGAATACTAAACAGTTTATTCGCAATTCAATAGAAAGTGTTTCCCAGAGTGGGAAAGTTTTTTCGAACACTGCTGTTAGTCACCTCTGGAAAAAATCGCTCCTCACACTTTTTACGACGTTGCAAAGTGTGTACATACTGTCAGGATCTGGGAAGAGAAGGGATACGCAGACGAGAAAGAGATTACGCAAAATTTTTTAATTTGCAGGAGTTTCTTCGCATAAAAATGGATTTATTAAAATATGGAAAAATTTAACGATTCATTCAAAAATAGCCGAAAAATTCATATCTTACTGTAGTTTTCGCTGCGAAATATCGTGCGCGCCAATCTGAAATTCGAAATGTGAGCAGCAGTTTTCAGATGCAACGATAATGAAAAACGTCTGTCTTTCTGTCTGCGTCGACGTTGAAGCTGTTTCAGAAAAATTTGAATGGCTCATCCATCCGATACACTTCATCGGATGCCCAATTGAAGCTTAGGAACACCTAAAATGTAAATTTCTATTCCAGCTAATTTTCCAGAATCTTCCACAATACCTCTATTGCCTATTGATATTGATCTATTGAAACTCTTCCTTTTTCAAAACTAGGGCTGCTTTCTTCTTCTCAATCTCTTCATCAATGCTTTGCATCCTCTCCTGATTCTTCTTTTTCGACTTGAGGATTCTCTTCTTCTCAACTTCTAGTGCTTTGATATGACCTTCTAACTGGAGAACTTCATAGTCTAGAGCATAGACTTTGTCCCGTAACGTATCCATTTCAAGCTCCAATGCCTCTTCTTTTTGTGTCACTAAATCCAGGGCAAAATTGGATTCAACAGGGTCCATTGGATCTTCTGAATATTGGAAATCAGTTAGGTGCATCAAAAGTTTCAGGAAAAAGTAGGGAGAACCAAAGAAAAATCAATAAAACCCTATCAATACGTTTTGCCACTATCTCTGATATCACTCTATTTGCTCACTCTCTCTCCGTCTGACATTTGGCGAAGAAAGTACGAGAAACACTGTTTAGATGACTTCGGCTTTATCAGTTTTTATCATTTGACTGTTTATCACAAAAAAAAAGAAAAACAAGAACAATCGCAATTATTTCCCCTTGGTGTAGTCAATCTTGAGGCTGTAATGCTCATCCTTGAAGTGATAGGAGTCGTCTGACTGATCGATCTCGGTCTTATCATAACGTTCGTCATGATGATATGATCCTGATGAACCACTCTGAAAGCACGATTTATTAGAAATTCCACAAATATCGATTACCTGGTCGTTGGATGAAACTTGTTTATCATCCTTATCATATTTTTCGACTTGGTTGTCCGACATGGTACTCTGAAAGCCGGGAAATTACAGAGTGGAGTAGAAAAGGAAAAAAAGAGCTGGAATGACTTTCCATTGCTGACAGTGACTGTTTTATACCCCCCACCAATAATATTTGTCAAGGCTTATCAGTTCTTATCATCCACCATAAGGTATTAGAGCATCTGTTCGTCCCAATGTTTTTCATAACAAGTTGAAGAAAAACACTGTTATCAGCATTTTTCTTCCTCAAACTAGTTGTTTTTGACAAAATGAACATGGACAATATTTGCACTGTGACTAGTTCTCAAAATTATCACCATTTCCCGCTATTGATATTGTTGGTATTGGTCTGATGGCTATAGCAATCAGTAAGCTACAGTAAGCAAGTACTCGTGACAATATTTTTCCACAGCCTGATAAGGGAAACGAGCTTGATCACCACTTTTATCGTATTGATTTTGAAGAGTTGCGAAATTTTGCAAAATTTGGAGTTTTCTCGACTTTTATGTTATTCATGCTCGTTGCCAATAGTGACTTTTGGCTTATTTTCCATTATTTTCTTTCAAAATAGCTGTTAGACGTATTTACGAATTCCTCAGAGTATTTGTTTGTTCAGGAAGGCATGGATGAGTTGAATCAAGCGAGATTTAATAAAATTCGTCAAGCAGATTCTTCAAAACTTTCAGAAGTGAGTTTTGTATCATTTTTTCATTAGAGCAAGACAATTTTCAGGACGATCGACTTATTTTTCAAGTTTCTTCTGAATTCGAGAAAATTTTGAGAAATAGGACTATTGTTCATCGGAAAATCGGTAGAATTCAGAGGAAAAGGGAAGGCGATTTCGCTGATGAAGTGTTCAAAGTGAATGAGGAGAACGATCAGTTGAAGAAGTTGAAGGAGATGTTGTTGGAAAAGGAGATGAAGCTCAAGGAAGTCAGTGAAAAAGAAGATCAGTCACTATCAATAACGCTGCATGCAGAAATCCGAGATCTGAAACAGGAGATCAGCCGGAAAGAGAAAGGTCTGGAACATTCCAACAATCTTCTGAAAATCAAAGAAGAGCAACTTCTTGCTGGTCAGTTGACAATTGTCAAAGAAGAAATTGATGCAATTCTACTGGAAGTCCTTTTTGAAGTTGCTGAAACTCTAACTGAACCCCGAGAAACCATAAAAATGAACTTTGTGGATCCCAGGATTATTGTCGAATGGGCAAGAGGGAATGGAGTTCCTAGAGAATCTGCAAGGAAGGTATTTCATAGAGGCTGTGATTTCTGAAATATGTAGTTCTCACTTTTCAGGTCTTCCCAGGTTTTCAATGGGCAATTGAAGAAGAAAACGGTTCATTTCAATTCTAAACTTTTTTTGCAATACAATAAACGCTTTAGAGTAAGAAAGTTTCGAAAAAAATTATTGTGTGCGTCATCGAAAAGAAACCATCTCTCCCATTCATAGGATTAAAAAACCGATGATAAATTTTCCTATGCCTGTTTACAGTTTTTTTTCGAAAGATAAGAAACACCTCGGCAAACGCAAACCCGCTTAAAAACAGCTGTATCACCAGGAACAGTTTCATTTTCCCTCACTCACTCCCATATTGTGCTTGATTTATCAAGTGTACTGATTTTCATTGTTTTAGTCTCATGAAACTTTTTTCGTTTTTCTTTCTATTTAGAAGCTTTGAATTTGAAGTCAAATGTTGATTCGCTCCGAGTTAATTGATGTACATTGTTTCAGATGGCACCAAAACCAGAATCTCCACGTGAGAAGTATGATCGTGTTCGTAAAATCGATTTCGAAGCTTTGCGTTCAAAAAACTTGGAAAACTTACAAACGTCGTATGACTATATACGAGATGGTTGTTCTGTCCGGTTCATTGACAAGGTTTCAAACTTCCATTGCGAAATGTATGAGCTAAACATAATTTCAGTATGGCCTAAAACCTGAAGATGTTATGAAACTGCGCGTGAAAGATATAAAAATTGAAAAAATCGATAGCAATGAAAACCAGTATGTGCCTATACATAATCGTTACCATTTATCCATTTCACAGGTTCTCTTTGACTGTATCCGTTGGGACCAACGATCAACATTATCAAATCGACAATGATTTTGCAAACGCTTTGAACACCGCATTGAAAATCGCTCGCAAGGCTGCGGAAACCGCAGAAAACGCGGAAGACCAGCTTGTATTCTCACAGGTTTGTTTGCTTAGTAAAAATACCAGTTTCTCTGACTAATGGTGTCACAAAAAGGCTACAAACTACTTTGAATCTTCAGAGATGTGAGTTTCATTGGTTCCCCAAGTTAGTAGGAGATCCATTCGAAGAAGCGTTGAATCTGAAGAAGAAAGTGTGCACTGTGTTTCTGCTTGATACGGTAGGAAACAAAACCGTTATGTTAACTGTAACTGTTTTTCTTGCAGTTTACTATCCGAGCTCATGGGTAAGTTATGATTGATTATTGTTTGAACTAAACGGAATTCGAAACTCATGGGAAAATTGTTTCATTAATCGAACCACTTTAACATTTAGAAAAGTTTAGAAACATCTACACTGGTTGCTGCACCTTAAAGTATGATCAAATAATAGTTGATAGGACTGACAATGTGTAAGAGTATTTTTTTATTGTTATTGTGAGAAATCTTTTTTCTAGGCCCGTTATAACACTTGACTTCGTTGGCAAAGCTGGTGTTAATTTCTTCAAAACAACTGCAAACGAATCTTTATTTGTCGAAGCTATTGAAGAGTTAAAGGAATATGCTTAGGGACCGCAAAATAAAAGGGGCGTGTCTCTTCATTTCTTCTGATTGTTAAAGCGTGTTATCTTTAGAGGCCGTGATCTAGGCCAGTACTTCATAAAACCAAAAAGTATTTGATACTAGTACGTAATCAATCTTCCTCTATCGACCTATCAACTGAGATTGACCTAATAATCACTTATTTCTGAAAAATATTGCAAAAAACCGAAGTGAGCAGCGGAAAAGTGACCAAATTTAGGTCAAGGAGGTCAATCACGCATAGTTTTACTAGTGATCCGGACACTTCTGATGATTCTAAACAAAGTTCTACGGCTAGATATTTCAAATTTAAAACCCTTTCGGCCGATTTTCAGCATTGAAGTTGAAGTCGATTAGCGACCTACTTATGCGATAATGTTTCAAGACTACTGAATAATCCTTTTTGTCAGTTCCTCCAATAGTCCAGAAAAAATTTTCGAGTCCCTAGCACGCCGGGAACATGTTTTTTTTTCCAATTAATCTGGAGACATTCTTAAAAAATTGCGGTTTTTCACTGTTTTTAGGTCAACACAGGTCGATCACGCAGGGTTTGACAGCGGATTCTGATTCTCCTTAAAATTTGCAACAAAACTGCTTTATCAGAATATCTAAATTTAAAACCCAAATGACCTAATTTCTCAGTTTTCTTCGTAAACTCTCTGAAATCTATGTGGGAATGTGGATGATTTTGATACTTTTGTGACTGGGAGTTCGATTTTTTTCCTAAATTGCTTTGTACTTAGTTAAATGGCACCAGAAAGCAATTTTTTCAAATTTTCTGTCACTAATCACTCTTTTTTCTGGCTTCTGTGATCCCTCAAATGAGGAAATAATTACGTGAAAAACTGTGCGGCAATTTTGCAAATGAAGACACGCCCCTTTTTTCAACAAAAAATGACTGAAAAATTAGAGAACTTTCGGAGCCAATAACTCGAGAATGACCGGAAATTTTCCGGAAAAAAATCAGGACGTGACTTTTATGAATGTTTAGAAGAGGTCCACATAGTCAGTTAGTCGGAATTTTCGGTTTCATAATTCACGTTGCGGTCCCTAAATATGCTCGAGAAAATGGGAATGAACAAATTCTCGCTACTGTAGGTTACTTTATTCATTGAATTGAAATGACGAACTGATGACAAACTATATAAGTGAGAATTTTGAAAAACCACTAACAATAAAATTTCAGTCTGACGTGCTAAGCGATTACCTGACAGTGTTTGATGAGACGCTTCTATCCAAAGACTTTCGTACTTATCAAGCCTCTGCTACTTTTGAAGAAAATTTGAAAAACATTGAGAGCGATTTTCTAGAGAAAAAAATGAAGGAAAAATTCGAGGAGCGTGAGAAAGAAATCGAAAAGAAGAAAATGGAATTGCAACAACTAGAGGAGTATTTAAAAGAGGAGAAAGGCAGTTTGGACAATGAAAAAAGTGACTTGGATGATAGAATGGAAGAAGCAACGGCTGAGCAAGATGATTTATTGAAGGGCATAGAAGATTTGAATAACGAGAAAAAACAGTTGGAAGGAAAATATAATGCACAGAGCAAGAGTGAACGAGCTGAAATTAAAAATCAAAAAGAAGAAAAATTGGAGGAACTTAAAAATGTCAACGCTGAGTTGAAAGAAATAAAAAAGGAAGAGACAATTCTCCGAAAAAAACTGGGCCAGTGGGAGAAAGATTATCAGAAGTTGGAAAAATCCAAAACAAAACTGGAAACGGAAGAAGAAAAATATGAGGAAAAGAAACCAAAAGAAATCAAGAAAATTATTGACGAGGCGATTGCAAACTTTTTGAAACCAGCGGCGGATCTGTTAAACCATACTACTACAACGACGACAAGAGAATCATACGTTGATCCGCGAATTTGTGTACAGTTTGTGAAAACTCAAGGTGTTTCAATGAAGTTAGCCAAGGACGTGAGTAGACCTCCCCTTCCTGTTGTTATGACTTATGAGAATTTTTCAGGCTTTTGCGACAAATTATCAAAACTGGGCATTTCTCGAAGTTTACGAAATGGAAACACCTTTCGAATTTGTGGTTACCAAAACTATGAAGGAGAAAGAAGAAATTGATGAAGAAAACGAAGCAGGACGCGGTACAGAAGGTCTTGATTTCGCGGATTCTGAAGATGACGAAGATTGATAACATTTTTACTGCACACCCGTCTTTTATCTAGTTAACTCTATTTTTCTTCGCATTTCCTTAAATAAAATTGTTATCTTCTTGTAATCTTCGAGTTCGAATCCGTTTTCAAACAAAATTCAGTTGAGCTACAGTATTTGCGAACGAGAACTCGGTCGATTATTTATAAATAACGTGTGGCGAATGTCAGTTAGACAGCACATTCCATTATTCTTTTCAAAAAAAAAAATGAAATCAATTTTAATCCAAAGGAATTCCTGTCGAATTGTGTGCCTGCTCTTTTTCCGTCTGCGCATCCCTCCCTCTCTCCCTCGTTGTGTCTGCGTCTCTCACATCGCTCCACTCTCTCTTCTCTTCGTTTCATTCGAATATTCCATTTTCCCGTCCGATTCGCCATGTCCGCCGTCTCGTTCATCGACGGAATCGAACGAAAACTTCAAGAAATCGAAACATCCGTTCAACAAATCAAAGATCTCCTGCCATTGTTGAGGGAAGCAATTGCAAATCGACCCGGAAATGAAATTGGTGAGTTTTTTATTAAAAATATCGAAAAATTGACTGAAAAATGACAGATTCAATGTTTATTAGCTAGTTTCTTGTCTAAAATCGCTGCAGATCTGTGAAAAACAGCAAAAAACCAGCTAAAAACCGCTAAAAATCTATTAAAAAGCCGAAAACCCAAAAATCTATTCATTTTCCCCAAAAACGCACAAATTTTGGCATTTTTGTCGTAAAACCACCAAATTTATAACAAAATCAATTGAAAAATGCAAAAAACAGCTGGAAATGTCTTAAGTTCACATAAAAACACGGAAAACCATTCATTTTTCACCAAAATCACCTGAATTCTTGCAAAACTATCCAAAAACTGCGATTTTCCAGCAGAACTGATGTATTCCATGCTAACAATTATGAAAATAAGCTACAAATCGGAAAAACCTTCAAATTTTGCAGGAAATTGCTGAAAATCGCTGAAAAATAACAGAATCCCCACAAAATTTGTCAAAAACCTTCAAAATTGTGGGAAATCTTTGAAAAAACATGAAAACCGGCAATTTTCTCTGAGAACACGGTCAGTTTCAGCGAAATCTCCATATAAATTCACCAAAAACCTCAAATCTCTGAAAAATCGATAAAACCACTGCATTTCTCTGAAAATAGCTCCCCTTTTTTCAGAAATTCCCACATCTTCATCTGCCGCCGCCGCCATCGCTCCTCCAGTCGCTGATCACCCGGAAATCCGCCAACGAGTTGTGAAAGCCGAGCCAGAAGACGTTGAGCAAGAAGCCCAGGAGCAAGAGAAACCGCAAATTGATCAAGGACAAAAACGAAGAGCCGATGATTCATCCAATGCGCAATGCTCTCAAACAAAAAGAGCCCGAAGTCCGGAAGAGCCCAATAACGAATTCACCATCTTCAATTATCGGGGAACAATGAAAAAAGTGACTTCAGAAGACGTCGCCCGGACTCTGCCACTTCTCGGAGCCAAAGGATTGTTTTTCCCTTCGGACATTGAACTTCTGAATCCTCCGTTTGGCAATGCCTGCACCCACGGAATCAATTGCCTTCGATTCAAAATTCGCGGGCTTATGGCTGATCAATTGCGAAATTGGGTCAACAGTGGACAGTCGTACGTGGAGGATAGTCATCTGGAGAACACGAACCAATGTTCTCAATTCTCCCAGCATTCTTATCTTATCAATGATACCGAAATTCAAGCCATTTCCCTGTTCGCTTTGATTTTCCTCTCTGCTCCGAAAGTCGAGAATTCTGTGAAAACAACGGTGAAAGTTGGACCGACTCATTTGGAATTCTGGGTTCCGGGTGAAAAACGGACTGTGCTGACTATCACGGAACTTATCAGTGAGAAATGGATACCGATGGTGAAGAAGGCTTACAACAGGGTCACCAGGCAGGGAAGGAAGGCGTTGAACCAGCGGGTTCATATGATGGGACATCCGATGACGATTTGGAAATAAATTGAATAATTATTGCTTTTATTTGAAATGTACGGTTATTAATTTGTCATTTGTCTGAAAATAATTGAGAAAAAAAGGGAAAAATAAAATAAATTGAATTTGCTCGTCAACTCTAGCGCCTTCCGCAAACACCGCGACGTCAAAATGCACACTTTTCAGGAAAATTGAAAATTTTCGAGAATCCAGCTGGAATTTTCGCTTCGCCAAGTATTTTATTTTCAACAATTTCATTACAAAACAATACATTTGAAAAAATGCAATAAAATTCATCGAAATCCCTTATCCTCCAATTCCCAAATTCCTGAACATTCGATTGACTATCAGAGAAAACGCCTCGCCGGCCGTACGCTGCGCTCGTTTTCTCGCTTCTTCCTTTTCAAAAATCACTGTCGCCCACTTATCATCCTTCTCGTATTCCGACTCTTTCTGCTCGGATGGAATGACCAGGAACGAGAAGTAGATCGGTCTAGTAGCTGTCATCTCAGGATCTTCCACTGATCTGATAAGGATGTGCTTGGCCGAGTTGTTGGTGCGGATGCGCAGAGTTTCACCAGTTTTGGAACTGAAATTTGAAAACTTGTTATCATTGCCGTCCTGTGGCGAGTCACCTGATGGGTCTCGCCACGAAAATGGTTTTTACGGCTTCTGGAAAAGGGTTTGACACTTTTCCTAAAGAAAATGGGTAAAATCAGGTGAACTTGGTCATTTCCAACGAGATTCCAGCAGTTTCCACCAATTTTCAGTACAAAAACATGGTTTTTTGGGTATTTTGCAGTTTTTTTTTTACCAAAAACACTTCATTTTCACTAAAAATTGGTGGAAACTGCTGGAAATTTGGTTGGAAATGACCTAATTCACCTCATTTCACCCAATTTCATCAGAAAAAGTGTCAAAATCTTGTCCAGAAGCCGTATTACAGCCAGAACTCATTTTCGTGGCGAGACCCATCAGAACTCGCCGCGGGACGGCAATAATAAGCTTTTTTAAAACTGATAACTCACACCACACGATTTTTGAACCTTCCTCCCAGAAACTCCATGAAAAAGTGTTCGTAATTCCGAATTTGAAGCGTTTTTCCCAGTTCTAAATCCTCTTTTTCGAGCCATTTCTGGAAAATATTCATCAATTAAAAAAAATTTTTTTTTTAATTTTTTGCAAATTTCTCACCCTGATAAGCTGATACGGGAGTTTGGAGTAAGTCAATTTCAAAATTTAAACGGTCTTTGCGTTAATAACACTTGGAAAATCGGTTATCGATTTCATTTCATTCCAAGTATAGCCACCAACGGTCAGTGTGATCCATTCCGGCGATTTGCAGTTTTTGAGGAAAAAATCGGTGACTTCCGAATCATCACAGTTCAGAATGAGGTTTTTGAAGCGGAACGGAGCAAAACGAGAGATATCTTCCAGGAAGTCGCGAATATCAATGTCGAATGTGAGTTTCGTCGCGAAATCGAACGTTTCCGGGTTTGTGAACTGGAGAATTTGAGCGACGAGCTGATAAGCTTTTTCGTGGAACTCCGGAGTTACTTGACCGTCCTCCTGCTCGAAATTTAACTCCAGACGTGGCAAATTCTTGCAAGTGACTCTTGGATGAAAATCCACATTCAGTTCGGCGATGACACGGCCGAAATGGTACTTTGGCGTCAATTCCACAAGTGATTTGTCTTGTTTTGAAGTGGCGCGGAGTTGCATTCTATTAAAAATTGATAAATTTTTGAATTTTCTTTCAGAAAGCTACCTTGTTTTGAAATTCATTCGTTTAATGCACTCCGTTCGCAATTCATTGGGCAAATGGCTCTAAAACTCGAATTTCGAACTCGAAACCATTGTTTTCTGAAAATTTCGAGATTTAGAAGCACATTTCGGCAAGAAATACAGAAAAAAAATGACAAAAAACAAGAAAAAAGGGCGAAATTGGATAAAATTGAGTGAAAATTCGAAATTGTTTTTCTACCGTAATCTTAAAGGCGCACATAGTATTTTGTTCTCGGGTCTCGCAACGATTAGTTAAAAATTGTGATTTTCAACGATTTTTAAGTTAAATTTTTACTTTAGAAGTTTCTTGTTGATTTTCTCAGCAGATTTGTTATTTATTCCATTACAATTCTTTGTCAGCGAACTGTCAATTCAAAGTACAATGATAACATAAGTGTTCGGGGGAACTGCTCGTTGGCTTTGGTGCTTTCCGCAAACACCGCCACGTCAAAATGCACACTTTTCAGGAAAAGCTCCAATTTCGAAACTTTTTTCGCCGATTTTTAGCTTTCCCGGCAGGTTTTTCTTAAAATTTTGTCGTTTTCCAGCTCAAAATGTCTGACAACATGATCGCCGTCTTCGAACAGAAACTCAAGAACATCAAGGAGTCGGTCCAGGAACTAGAGGACTTCCTTCCAATAATGAAGGAAGAATATGCGAAAAAACAAGGAAAAAGTCAGGGAAATGGATCAGAAAATGTTTTCAGTGAGTATTTTCCACAAAATCAATCAAAAACAACTGGTTTTTGCAATTTCTCGCAATAACATTGTTGTTTTCAGAGGTCCCATTTCCTCCCAACAACAGTGCCCCGCCAGTTGTAGACCTGCCGCCAGGAAACGATAATGGTAAGTTTTTCACTTCAAAAACCGAAAAAATACCTCGTTTTTTGCCAGAAATCACCACTCCAACTGCTGATGAACCAGAATCCGGGCAACAAGTTGTGAAATTGGAACCAGAAGAGCTTGGCGCGTCGCTGGGAAACGATTCTGGTAAGTTCTCCACCGAATTCTGTAAAACACCGAAAATCGTCCAAAAATCTGTAATTCGCACTAAAAACCCCAATTTGGAGCGTTAAATCTTTGAAAAACAGCTCAAATCAGTGATAACTTTGAGAATCCTGTGTAAAATCCCTCCATTTTTCAGAAACTGCCAATCTCTCTGCTTCTCCGATTGCCGAACCGGAAATCAGGCAGCAAATCGCAAAAACTGGGCCGGAAGCCGAAGTGTCGTTGAGAAAAGGTTCTGGTGAGTGCTGAACTGAAAATCTTTCAAATTTCTCCAAAAATCACTGAAAATTTTCAGTGATTTTTGGAGAAATTTTTCGAAAAACTTGCGAATTCCTCTGTAAAATCACCAAAAATCGTTCGAATCTTGTAAAAACTGGCCGAAAATTGACCATTTTGTCGGTAATGACCAATTTTTCCAGAAATTTCGACTCCGCCCACTGCTCCGATCGATAAACCAGATTTGGGACAAAAAGTTGTGAAATTGGAGCCGGAAGACGGGAAGCAAGCACAAAAACGAAGAGCCGATGACCCCGCAGATGCTCCTAGCCTTCCCGATCCAAAAAGAGCTCTGATCCGAGCCAAACCCGACAGAAGCAACGAATTCACAATCTTCAACTCCAAAAAGCCACGTAACGGACGGCTCAGTGTGGTGACACAGGAAGAAGTCGCTCGGATGCTTCCACTCCTCGGTGCCAAGGGACTATTCGTGCCGTCCGACATTGAGCTGATGCCCCGACCCATCTCACATTGCCCTGTCAAAGATCTATCTTGCATCCAATTCAAAGTTCACGGACTGATGGCTGTAGAGTTGCGAAATTGGGTCAATGGACCGACGTACGCCGAGGACAGTCATCTGGAGAACGCGAAGCACTTCCCGAATCCGGCGCTCAACGCTTATCTCCTTAACACCACTGATTACGAGAAGATCTCGGTGTTCGGATTGATGTTCTTGGCTGCTCAAGAAATCCGAGAAACGCTGCGAATCAATGTCCAATTGGCTCCCGACTACTTGGATTTCCGAAATGTCATGGGAAATCGGGGAACACTGACATTCACTGATCTTATCAGCTGTCATTGGATCAGTTTTGCGAAGAGTGCGTACGGAAAGATGAATACGATCGGAAGGAATACGTTGGATTGCAAAATTCGAGAAATGGGACTGCCGAATGGGTTGTTGAAGAAGATGATGGCGATTTGAAGAGTTTTGTTAGGTAGCATAAAATGTTTAATGAATTACAACTGTTAATTATCTAATAATTGAATCCCAATTGTTTCAATCTTCTTTGTAAAGAGCTCGTAAGCTTCGGTGTTTTCTGCAAACACCGCCACGTCAAAATGCACACTTTTCATGGAAAGCTTCGATTTCGTCGATTTTCAGCTTATCACTGATAAGTTATCAGTCTCTAGCATTTTCGTGGCGAGACCCATGACTTCTAAGACAAATTTTTGAACAACTTTATTGGCAATATTATCATAACATTATTATCGTTGCATTCCAAAATTTCAAATTGGCGCGCGCGATATCTCGCAGCGAAAACTACAGTAAGACGTGCATTTTTCAGTGATTTTGGGCTGAAAATGCGAAAAATGCAATAATTTATTGAAAAATAGCCCAAAATCACTGAAAAATGCAATTCTTACTGTAGTTTTCGCTGCGAGATATCATGCGCGCCAATTTGAATTTTTGAATGCGGGATGCAATGGGTCTCGCCACGAAAACGGTTTCAAGCGGTAAAAAGGCTTCCGGACAGGGTTTCGTCACTTTTTTTGAGCAAAAAGTGTGAAAAGGCATGATTTCAATCATTTGTCATCGAATTTTCGCAATTTTCACTGATTTTTGGGAAAAAAGCGGATTTTTCATCGGGAAAAGTGTCAAAATGATGTCTAGAAGCCGTATTTTAACCAGAAACCATTTTCGTGGCGAGACCCATCCGGCGCAAAACGTGCTGCGCCTTCAAAGAGGGGTACGGTAGTCGCGTTTTGTCTTTTTCCACTAATTTTCCTCATTTTCACCGATTTTACAACCGATTTTCGCACCTTTTACGTAAAAAAAAGAACAAAAAAGGTATTTTTCTTATGAAAGTGCAAAAATCGGTTGAAAAACCGACGAAAATGAGGAAAATTAGTGGAAAAAGACAAAAAATGCGCAACTACCGTACTTTGAAGACGCAGCAAGTTTTGCGCCGAAAACTTTTGTTCGTTGCAACTATTATTGCCGCCCCGCGGCGAGTCACCTGTTGGGTCTCGCCACGAAAATGGTTTCTGGCTGCAATACGGCTTCTGGGCAAGGTTTTTTGACTTTTTCTGATGAAAATAGGTAAAATTAGGTGTATTCTACCATTTTCAGCCAAATTCCGGCAGTTTCCACCAATTTTCAGTACAAAAATATGCATTTTTGAGTATTTTGCCGCTTTTTACCAAAAAGACCTCATTTTCCCTAAAAATCGGTGGAAACTGCTGAAATTTGGCTGTAAATGACTGGATTCATGTAATTTCACCCATTTTCATGAAAAAAAGCCGAAAAACCTTGTTCAAAAGCCATATTTCAGCCAGAAACCATTTTCGTGGCGAGACCCATCAGGTGACTCGCCGCGGGGCGGCAATAATATAACCGAATTATCAAATATCAAACACTCTCAACATTAAAATAAAAGTTGAAAGCGAACATCTCGATTCTCGCAACCGTTCCATCGCATCTCTGAACTTTGACAACATACGGTTCGACTTCCTCGTAACCAATTCCTTCCATAATTTCTTCAAAAATCTCTCCAGTAATTCCAATGTCATTCTTGTCCAAACCCAAATAAAACTCTTCCAAATTCTCCATCTTCTCCTTCGCAATCCAAAGTTTTAAAAGGTTGTTCATCTCAGCCGCACGAGGTCCTGGCACTTTTCCAAGCAAGATCTCAGAACTAGTCGAGTTAAGGATCGCATCGAAATGTATCCATTCGGAATGATCGATATGAACTCTTTTCTGCTTGAACCCCTCGGAATACCGGAATCCGTCGACTAGTCGGGGCCAGATTCTCACGCTGATCTTCGTCTTCTCGAATATGAACTTGACCTGTTCAATCGATAACGTCTCCGGGTCCTCAAAAGCGCATATGCTATCGATTGAGTTGTGATACTTCCAGAATGGCATATTCTCGATCTTCTTGCCAGAACACACCAATTGAATACCTCCGATTCTTCGGAATATTTCCAGAAGGTGTTCAGTGACACGATCAGCGACTGAATCGAAACAATCTGCCGTTTTTAAGAGAACAACATGCGGAGATTGGGCACTAAACATCATCATCTTGTCACTCAAACGCAACTTGTTCACATCACCACGTCGTCGTTTTCGCCGCCACCGAAACTGCAAGAAGGTGGATCGCCGTGTCCCTGTGCAGGTGATGTTGAAATCGGTGGTATTGAACCAAGAGTTGAGTTCGGTTAGCTGAATGTTGGCGGCTCTCACTAGGTTCTTCATGTTCCGAGAAGAGAATGATAGAGTGATTCTGAAAATTTTGAAATGTTGCAACTCAAAAGTTCATCGGGTAGATTTACGGGTCTCGCAACGAGCGAAAGTTTCCGGCGCAAAAGTTTCCGGCGCCCTTTTTTACCGCCCGAAACCGTTTTCGTGGCGAGACCCATTGCTGCGCCTTTAAAGTACGGTAGTTGCGCAACAACCAATTTTCCTCATTTTCATCGGTTTTTCAACTGATTTTTGCACTTCTTTCACGAAAAATACCCTTTTTGTTCTTTTTTTGATGAAAAAGTGCGAAAATTGGTTGAAAAACCGATAAGAATGAGAAAAGTTAGTGGAAAAAGACGAAAAGCAACTACCGTACCCCTCTTTAAAGGCGCAGCACGTTCTGCGCCGAAAACTTTCGTTGGTTGCGAGTCGCAACTCTATAAATCTACCCGATGAACTTTTGAGTTGCAACGATAATATTATCGTTGCATTTCAAAACTGCCGCTCGCATTCGAAATTTCAAATTGGCGCGCACGATATCTCGCAGCGAAAACTACAGTAAGACGTGCATTTTTTGCATTTTCTGACAACAATTTACTCGAAAACAGCTGAAAATCACTGAAAAATGAACGTAGTTTTCGCTGCGAGATATCGTGCGCGCCAATTTGAAATTTTAAATGCGGGATGCAATGGGTCTCGCCACGAAAACGGTTTCGGGCGGTAAAAAAGGGTTTCGTCACTTTTTTTGAGCAAAAAGTGTGAAAATGCATGATTTCATTTGCATCAATCATTTGCCATCGATTTTTCGCAATTTTCACTGATTTTTGGGAAAAAAGCGGTTAAAAATCCAAAAATTGATAATTTTTCCCTAAAATCAATGAAAATTGCTAGGAATTGATGAAAACTTTTCGAAAAAGTGCAAAAACTTTGGCCAGAAGCTATATTTCAGCCAGAAACCATTTTCGTGGCAAGACCCAAGGGATTACTGTATTTTAACTCACACATCAGCTATTTCAACATTCTCTATGACGTTCAATTGGACAAGTGCAGGGAGTTTGAGAAAAGGAAAACCAGGCATTGTGAGGGACAGAATGAGTGGGGAATGGGCCAGATGCTGTGACACCAGTGGCCACGTCATCAGATCGATGGGAGAGATTGGTTGAGTGAGAGAGGCCAGGTGCACAAGGGACACAGAATGGGCAACGAATGGGCCACTGACACACAGGGCGGAAGAACTTAGAATTGGAAATCAGGTTTTACAGTATGAATGCCAAACAGATCATTCATTCACGAGAAATTATAAAGTTGAGCTGCTTCGATTTTCATAGAGCTCACAGAACTTCTGACTGGAACTATTTCTTTTTTTTCATTGTATTTTTCAATTTGTTTCTCAATTTTTCGCCCTGAATCCGGTTTTGTTCGGGTTTGTAACACTGCGCGTAAGCTTCGCTGTTTTGTGCAAACACCGCGACGTCAAAATGCACACTTTTCAGGACAAGCGCCGATTTTGAAACTTTTTTCGTCGATATTCAGCTTTTTCAGCAGGTTTTTCTTCAATTTATGTCATTTTCCAGCTCTTCCAGGTTGCTACGATCATTTTGACAGATTTCAATTTGCGGACCCATCAGGGCTGGCGGAGCCCGACTGATAAGGAGCTGTGACCCAAGTCGGTGCACATGGACTACAGTAGTCCCCTACTACCTATCCATGAAACATCTAAGCTCTAGCTCATCTCTAAGACCCTAAGGCACGGCCAGTTATATCACAGGTCGATCCTTACAGAGAGTGCCTTATAAGCGATCAGTGGATCGTTATCACCAGGAAGGCATTTGGCAAGATGAACAATCAGGGAAGGAGAGCATTGGAGAAAAGAACGCGGGAAATGGTATTTAGGAAGGACTTTTTGAAAATTTAAAAATTAAAAAATATATTGTTTTGAATAAATAAAAGTTTTATTTTTTCCCGTATAACATCTGACACATTTCAGCTAAAAAGACTCTAGTTTTGTAGAAATTATTAGACAAATAAATACATGTTTTTATTATCGTTGTTTTTCAAAATCGGAGTGGGTAGATTTCGGGTCTCGCAACGAACGGAAAGCGCAAAACGTGCTGCGCCTTTAAAGTACGGTAGTTGCGCATTTGTTTCCTTTTCCACACATTTTCCTCATTTTTATCGACTTTTCAACCGATTTTCGCACTTTTTACACGGAAAATACCATTTTTGTTCGTTTTTTGACGTAAAAAGTGGGAAAATCGATTGAAAACCCAATAAAAATGAGGGGAAAATTAGTGGGAAAAGATGAAAAGGCGCAACTACCGTACTTTAAAGGCGCAGCACGTTTTCAAAAGTTTTTGGCGCAAAACGTGCTGCGCCTTTAAAGCGGGTACGGTAGTTGCGCATTTTTTTGTGTTTCTCCACTCATTTTCCTCATTTTTATCGATTTTTCAACCGTTTTCCGCTATTTTTACACAAAAAATACCCTTTTTGTTCGTTTTTTGACGTAAAATTGGGGAACTCGGTTGAAGAACCGATAAAAAAGAGGAAAATTAGTGGAAAAAGACGAAAAGGTGCAACTACCGTACTTTAAAGGCGCATCACGTTTTGCGTCGAAAACTTTTGTTGCGAGACCCAATTCTGAGATACAATGATAATGTAATAAATCAAACTCAATACTATCAAAGTTATCAAAGTTCAGTTGAAATATTGTTCAAGGTTTGCCATAACTTCCGACGCTTCCAACACGTCATTTCCATGCTCATTATCGATTTTTTCCGTCTTCACAAAACTAACGGATCTCCGTGAGATTCCGACCTTCATGACGCTCTCATCGGATTCAATTCTCACGTCTGGACCGGGAAACGTTTCAGGTTCCTTTTTTGATATGGATGGATTGAATTGGAGAAGGAATTCCATGCAGACGCGATAGTTCAAGTTCCCGCATGCTATCCAGCAAAAGTCGAATTTCGGGTTTTTTGTGAAGTGCTGGAAATTCAGAGTTCAAGATCTGATAACTTATCAGCTATTGGTGGGTCTCGCCACGAAAATGGTTTCTGGCTGTAATACGGCTTCTGGACAAGGTTTTGGCACTTTTTCTGATGAAAATAGGTAAAATTAGGTGAAATCTGCCATTTTCAGCCAAATTCCAGCAGTTTCCACCAATTTTCAGTACAAAAACATGCATATCTGGGTATTTTGCCGCTTTGCCGCTTCTTACCAAAAACACCTTATTTTCACTGAAAATTGGTGAAAACTGCTGAAATTTGGTTGTAAATGACTGAAATCATCTCGTTTTACCCATTTTCATCATAAAAAGTGTCAAACCCTTGTCCAAAAGCCATATTTCAGCCAAAAACCATTTGCGTGGCGAGACCCACTAGGTGACTCGCCGCGGGGCGGCAATAATAAGACGTGCATTTTTCAGTGTTTTTCGGCTATTTTTGAATGAATTATTGCATTTTTCGCATTTTCAACCAAAAAACACTGATTTTTCTCAAAAAAAGGCGACAAAACCCTGTCCGGAAGCCTTTCACTGATAAGAAAACTGATCAAACGCACCTCCAACATTTCCCGAAAACTCTCCAGTGGCAATTCTTGCAAATCAATGCAAAACTTGGAAAAGTGTGCCCACTTCTCGAATGGAAGCGTCATCTGGCCCATGAGCAAATACTCGGCCTGCTTCCACTGTTCCGTATCAGCCACAACTTCCAGTCGCATCGGATCACTATCGATAGCAGACTCATGTAACCAAATGGATTTCAGGCTGCCTGGCTTCAAGTACGGTAGTACTTTCATAACATCGTCTTCTCCGTCCAATTCCATTTCGAACCTCTGGACATGAAGTTCACGGTTCATAGTGCTCAGAAATGTTTGAATCTTTGTCAAAATCTCGTTTTTGTGTTCTCCCCGAATCCCAATTGCTAGCGCTCTCAAAGAAATCCCGGCAGAGTTTTTGAATACTTTAAAGCAATCAAAAAACTGCTCGACAGCCGCTTCGATGAAATGTTTGCCATGAAAAACCGTTTCGGGTCCATTTTCTCCGTTCGCAATTCGTCTTTTGTCAAAACCGCCCGTTTTATCGATAAACTCCAGTGTCACTCCAGCACCTTCTTCTTGGCTTCGTGTAACAAGCAAAGTGTCATCATTTATACCTCCGGTACCGATACTTAGCCGATCATAGTGAATTATCGCTTTCTTGACCAGAGTGTTGAACTCTTTGGAGCATCGGAGTAATGAAAATCTGAAAAGTTGGTCTTTGAAACGTTCAGTTAACATTTTGATTTTCGCTGCGAGTCACCTGGTGGGTCTCGCCACGAATGACACTTTTTCCGATAAAAACCGGTCAGAATAGACGAATTCAATCGATTTTCATCAGTTTCCAGCAGTTTCTACCGATTTCCAGAGAAAAAAAACGTATTTTTGGGCTATTTGGAAGGCGTGGACATTCGAAGAAGCGATGGATGCCTCGCGACTTTTGAACTTTCACGAGGAAGTTTCCAGAGTGAAGTGACATTCTACGTGTGGAAGGAGTTGATGTGATTGATAAGTGATTGTTGTGAACTGATTTTGTACTGACATGTCGGAGTGTTTAGGCCGCAATCCGGAAATGACTCGGAACCTGGTTCATTTGAAAGAGAATCATCGACTTCCTATAGTGAACTGAACTCAGATTTCGCAAAGAAGGCCTTATTTTGGCTCACGGAGCCATCAAAGTCTCAGCTAGAACTAACAAAATCGTAAAATCCAGTAGAAATTAGCACTGAAAAATGCATTTCTCACGCGGAAAAATGAGTACTGGTGATAATGGCCAAAATAAGTACTGATCGGACACTTTGCCGGCTCCGTGAGCCAAAATAAGGACTTCTTGGCAAAATATGAGCACAGTTCTCTGTAGGAAGTCGATGATTCCCTTTCAAATGAACCAGGTCCCAAGTCATTTCCGGGTTGCGGCCTCAGCACTCCGACATGTAAAACGAGTCATTTTTCTTGAAAAACGGTAGAAACTGCTGGAATTTAGCTGGAAATGATTGAATTCACCCGTTTTCATTGAAAAAAGTGTCAAAATATTGTCCAGAAGCTGTATTTCAGCCAGAAATCATTTTCGTGGCGAGATCCACTTTTTGAACTCTCCGCCAGCAACAAGGCTCGAAAACTCACTTTGTCCGGGAATTCGCATTTTCAACAACCGCTTTCTTGATATTCCAAGGCATGTTCGGAAGAGTTGGAGCAATTTTCGAGTACGTCATCACTGAGAACATGGAGTGGTAGAAAGATCTTTTAAATTTCAGATTGGAAAGAATACCGGGAGATTTCGAAAGAATAAAAGACGATTCTGCAATAACTTGGGGAAAAAAGTTAATTTCAATATAATAATAGTAAAGAACTCCCGACAGAAGGGAAACAATCAAAAATAGTGTCCTCCGAGAAGACAATCGATCAATAAAACGATTTGACAACAGAAGGCCTCGGAGGGAGACACAATGCAATCCGGCCGACGACGAGATGTTTCAATTACTGGAAAATCAATCAGTTTTGCCTCTTCGGGAAATGTTGGAGGTGCGTTTGATCATGGTGCGTGCGCGATTCGTGCAAATCGCGCACGGATTTTGTGTCCCAAGTGATGCGCAATTTGCTCGATATGTTCGATTTGACAAAATCACTTATAAAAGTCTTCAATGATTTTTTCAAGAGTCAGATTAGGGTAGCAATCGATGGGAAATTGTCTCCTGAACAATTTTTCAGTTGATAACTTTTTGAAAAAATTTTTTCCTGACGATTTTCCTATCAGTAATATCATCGCATTCAAAATTCAAAATTTCAAATTGGCGCCTAAGATATCTCGCAGCGAAAACTACAGTAAGACGTGCATTTTTCAGTGTTTTTGGGCTACTTTTGAGTAAATAATTGCATTTTTCGACAACAATACGAAAATAGCCGAAAAACACTGAAAAATGCACGTCTTACTGTAGTTTTCGCTGCGAGATATCTTAGGCGCCAATTTGAAGTTTTGAATGCGAAATAAAGTTCCGGGATACAACGATAATAACTCAACAACAACTCCCGACAGAGCGAAAAATAGTTTCCTCCGAGACAATCGATCAATAAAACGGTCTGACAACAGGAGGCCTCGGAGGGACCTGCAGACACAATGAAATGACGAGGTGGATCAATTACTGGAAAATCAATAAGTTTTCAAACCGGTTCCCTGTGAAAATTATTTATAAAAGGGGTCAATTTATGTAGAAAGTGAACGTTAGGCAATAGGAGTGACAGAAAGCTAATAATAATTGAACATTTTTTTTTCTTTACATACATCGATTTATTTTTACATCCTTGAGGCGGACGTTGATACGTTTAATAAGAAGCCTGATGTGGCTGATAAGCTCCTTGACTGATAAGACGCTGGAGGGGCTGGTGCTGATGCTGGCTGATAACGGGGCTGATATCCGGGCTGATAAGGGGCTCCCGGAGTTCCTTGAGCCATCTGAGCTCCCGGAGCAAATCTCGGCGACGTCATCGGGATTCTGGAGCCACCACGTGCCGCCGGGAAGTCACAAACACTGGAAGGCGTCGGAGACGGAGGTCCGCCGAGCTCATCGGGCATCTGATCCACGGGATTCTGAATCTGAAGCGGATTCTGGAGATTCGGATTCTGTTTCCTGGCCCGATAAGTCTCCAGGTAGTCTCCAGTCTACGAGTTTCACATTTTTAGGGCAAAGATTCAGCAAAAAAGTGGCAAATGGATTCTCTGGAAAACGGGGGATTTAAATTTAAATTTCAAATTGAAAAGCAAAAGTTTCCATTAATTCTTTCTTTTTCAGGAAATTTCAAATTTCAAATAACTTTCAAAATAATCAGAATACTTTTCGAAAGATCGACACGAAAATGGGGGATGAGTGTGAGAGAAACAGGAGGAACAACACAGGGATGATGAATAAATAAATAATCAATTGATAACTAATCAGTAAATAATCAATAGATAATCAGCACTTGAACATATCCGAATAGACACAATTCCGCTTCTCCTGAAGCATTTGCATCTTGCCGAGACCCTTGCCAAGCCACGAATTCGCCATTCTCAGATCTTTCTCGGTTCTTCGGTTGAAGCCGTCACTGATAAGAAGCAGAAGATTCATCAGAAGTGGTGTAGGGTATTGTTTCTTGTAATCAGGATCCTTATCTTTCATCGCGTCCGCCTTATCAATGATTTCGAACATCTTATCACAGAGCAGCCCGAAAGCCATCGAGTCCGCGTGGATGTGCTCGCTGGTGTTCTTCTCCATTCGTTCCAGCAGTTTTCCAGCAAGAGCTGATAGGACGCCTGGAAGAGATATCAGTGATGAGTTATCAATCGGTGATAAGGAAAGTGATAAAAACTACTAACCAACTCCCTTATCCTGATTCTTGAGAACTTCTACAATGAGATCGGCGAACGGGAACTGCTCAATGTCCTCCAAAGTCAACAATCGCTCCTCTTTATCATGTTCTGATAAGAGAACCCTGGAAAATGATAAATTGAATAAATGATAGTTGAGTATGAATTCTAGAGAATTTTGGGAAAAATTTGAAAAATTGAAAAAAAAATTTTTTTTTCTACCAATTTTAAAAAAAATTCTAAAAAATCCAATTTTGCTTCAAATTGTCAATTGATAGGTGGAACTGATAGAGAATGTACCGCTTATTATTTTATAAGTTGATCACTTTCTCCTATCACTTCTCCTTATCAAGTTATCAGTGAAATCCCAATATGATGCTTTTTGAGGCTACACTTTGGAGATTCACTGATAACTTGATAAGGAAAGGTGATAGGAAAAAATGGTCAACTGATGAATTGATAAAAAGACGATTCTTTATCAATTCCAGGTTTCAAAATTGAATTTTGAGGGAAAATAAATTTTTATGATTTTTTGAAAAAATTTGAAAAAAATTTTTTTTTTATTATTTTCACCAATTTTTAAAATTTCTAAAAAATCCAATTCTGCTCAAAGTTGTCAATTTATAGCTGGAATTGATAGAGAATCGTCTGGTTATCATTTTATCAGTAGACCACTTTTCCCTATCACCTCTCCTTATCAAGTTATCAGTGAAATCCCAAATTGGTGCTTTTTGAGGCCACACTTCAGAGATTCACTGATAACTTGATAAGGAGAGGTGATAGAGGAAAGTTGTCAACTGATAAATTGATAAGCAGACGATTCTCTATCGATTCCACGTTTCAAAATTAAGTTTTGAAAGGAAATGGATTTTTTATGAATTTTTGAAAAAAAAATTTAATTGAAAACTCACCACAACCGATGATGTCTCAAATTCTGACAAATCAGCTTCTCGACCTGATCATCAGTTATCAGTTCCTTATCACCAAGAGCCCGTTCTCTGACGTATTCCCAAGGCAAATAGCCACAAATCGCATCAACAGCAATGCTAAGAAGCATGGGTTCGCCGGCGAATTTCCGAATGCACCAGTGACAAAAAGAGGTGATTCTGATAATGATTTGAAGGTGATCAAATGGATAAAACTGTAGAGCGCCAAAGTGGAAACGGGTGAAGAAGTAGAGGACCATTTGAAAGGCGGGCTTCGAGAAGGCTGACGGTGGGTGGGACAGGATTTGATCGATCTGCAAAATCACTGATAAGCTTTGTGATAAGCTTTGATAAAGCTACCAGCTCCAGAATCGTCGGATTTTCATGAATCGCTTGAAACAGTAAAACACGTTCGGTTTCGGCGCGGAAATCCAGGAATTTCGAGGTTGCCGCCACGAAGAGTTGGGTGGATTCAATGTCAAAGTCGGATTTTAGACCGAGAGAGCAGAGGACCATGTCGTGCAGGTTAGTGATGTCTGGGAGTGATAAAAATTGATAATCAGAATAAAAAATCAATTTTGAAAAAAAAATGTTTTTTCGAATTTTTTTTTTCAAAAAAATTATAAAAAATTCATTTTTTCTATAAATTTCAATTTGAAACATGGAATTGATAGAAAATTATCTGCTTATCACTTTATCAGTTGATCACTTTTCCCTATCACCCCTCCTTATCAAGTTATCAGTGAATCTCCAAAGTATTGCCTCAAAAAGGATCACATTGGGATTTCACTGATAACTTGATAAGGGGAAGAGATATCAAAAAGTGGTCAACTGATAAGCTGATCAAAAGAAAATTATCTGTTGATTTCAATTATTTATAGCAAATTCTGAAAAAATTTGAATTTTTTGAAAATTTAGGAAAAAAAATTAAATTTGAAATTGCAATATTTTGGAATTCTACTGATAACTTGATAAGGAGTGGTGATAGGAAGAAGTGGTCAACTGATAAGCTGATCAGCAGGGAATTATCAATTGATTCCAATTATTTATAGCAAATTCTAAAAAGATTTGAATTTTTTGAAAATTTAGGACAACAAATTAATTTGAAATTTCAGCATTTTAGAATTCCACTGATAATTTGATAAGGAGGGGTGATAGGAAGAAGTGGTTAACTGATAAATTGATAAGCAGACAATTCTCTATCAATTCCAGGTCTCAGAATTGAATTTTGAGTGAAAATGAAATTTTTATGATTTTTTGAAGTTACAACATTATTTTTGGTTGATTTTTGAATAAATTTTTCAAAACTAATAATAGCAATCCCTCACCAACAGCAACATCAGCATGCTGTACCACCTTCGCCAACATCTCGCTCATTTTCCGCTTCTTTTCTCCCTTTTTCAACGTCTTCACCGCTTTCCAAACCCTTCCGATCTTCGTTTCATCAACATCACAAGTCGCCAGGAAGCAGTGGACCAGTGAGAGAGGCCGCGCGTTCTCGTCGTTTTTCTCCAAGAGTTCCATCGACATTATGAAGATCTTTTCGTTGAACATTTGATCTTCACGACATTGTTTACGGAGGATCTCACCGGCGTAGTCCACGACGGCCTGCGAAATTGGCGATTTTTGGAGGAAATTTTTTTTTCAATTTTTCTGTTAAATTCGATTTCAGCGATTTTTAGAAACATACATCAGCCAGAATTATTTGCAAAAAAAAATGAAAAATTCGGAAAAAAAAAATTTTTTTTTTCCATTTTTTTTTTCAATTTTTTTCAAATTATTTTTAAAAATTTCAGTTTTGTAAATTTAAGAAAAATGTTATTTTTAGCCAAAAATATTTGTGAAAAGTTTGAAAAATGTGTAAAAAATTTTCAATATTTTTTCAAATTGATTTTATAAAAATTTTTTTATATTTCTGAAATTATGAAAAAAATTTAATTTTATTGTTTTTTTTTATATTTTTAGAATTTATGAACCAAAAATTTATTTTAAAAAATTTCTTGTGAATTTTCAAAATTTTCAAATTTCCCGCTCACCCTTAATGGAATCTTGGTAATCGTGGTGAACAAGAACTCTGTCACAGTCTTCCTTGTGAACTTTTTCTGTGCCAACTGGGAAACGACAATGTCCATGACAACACAAATCTTTTGGGAAAAGAGGCGTTCGTCAATGTTCTGGCTGGAGAGGTGCTCCATAACGGCGGCGACAGACGGGTATTCTTGAGAGGGGTCTGCAAATCGGAGAACATTTGGAATATTCATAATTTTATAAAAATTGAAATGCAAAACCTGGAATTGATAGAATTCCAGAAAAAAGGAGATGTAGTCAATGTCGTTTGAATTTTAAAAAAATTGTGTAATTAAAAAATATAAAAAACTGAAAAATACGACTTTTATAATTGAAAAAACAAAATTTTAAAAATATTTAAACTTTCTAAAAACCAATTTTTATTTCTAAGCATTTCATATTTTCCCTTTTATTTTCAGAAAATTCAGAAAAGTTTCAAAAATTAATAATTGGAGTCCCACGGGAAATGGCTACCGGCTGAAATATGGCTTCTGACCAGGGTTTTGCTACTTTTTACAATAAAAATGTGTGGTCTCAATAATTTCCCATCAATTTCTAGCATTTTCTACCGTTTTCCCAGGAAAATGACGTGATTCTGGTGAAAAACTATTAAAATCTCAAAAAGTCATGGATTTTACTGAAAATCGATGGGAAACTGCTGGAATTTGATAGGAAATCATTGAAAACCATGTCTTTTCAGCATTTTTCAGTAAAAAATCGCATTTTCTTGTGTTTTTTGGCACTTTTCCTTGAAAAAAATCAGTTTTTCGCGAAAAATTCAGTGAACACAGCGCAAATTTGATAGGAAACGACGGAATTCGTGTATTTTTATCCGATCTGATCAGAAAAAGTGTCAAAATCTTGCCCAGGAGCCGTATAAACCATTTTCATGGCGAGATTCAACTCGCAATAGAAAAAAACCCACGTTGAATCTCCAAAAACCGTTTCAACGTCTTTATCGCATTGGTTTCCGTGTGCAAATTGACCTCAACCTTCAGATTCCCATCATCTTCCGCCGGATAGAACTTTGTCTTCTCCTCCTTAACACTCGGTTGTTTTCCCATCCGGAACCTCAACTTCTCCTTCGTAAACTGCGTCTGGCCTTCTGGAGTGAACGTCTTCTGCATGTCCTCGTCGACTATTTCGAAAATATCCGGGTTTCGCGCGTTTTCCGACTCGAAAAGGATGGCTTTTTCCAGATTTTTCGGGTAGACCTTGTATTTGGCGCAGACGACGATGGCGTGTTTCGCGGCGATTGCCACGAAATATTCGATTCCACGTGTCACCACTGGATCCTCGTGTTCTAGCTTTACTCTCACCTGGAAAAGGGGGAAATTGAAGGAATTTGATGAATTTTCAATTTTCAAAGATTATTTTAGAGTTTTATCACTATAAACTGACAATATTGACAAATATGGATTCAAAAATTGTTTGGAATTCAAAAAAAAATTTTTTTTCAATTTTTTTTTGATGGGTCTCGCCACGAAAACTAATTTCTGGGCTTTTGACACAAATTTAGCTTTTTTTCTTTTGGAAATAGTTAAAAATAGCTAAGTTTAGTGTGTTTCGATCATTTTCCAGCAATTTCTACTGGTTTTTGGGAAAACGCCTGAAATTTTAGGATTTTCCCAAAAATCTAATAGAAATTGCTGGATTTTCATTGGAATTGACATAATTCATCTATTTTTACCCTTTTCCAACAGAAAAAGTACCAAAAATTCATCTAAAAGCCCTCAATCTGTCGAAAACGGTTTTCGTGGCGAGACCCATTTGGGTAGTCGCGGGTCTCGCCACGAAAACCAATTTTTGGGCTTTTGGGCCAAAATTTGGTACTTTTTCTATTGAAAATGGGTAAAAATAGCTAAATTATGTGAATTTCAACCAAATTCCACCAATTTCTACTGAATTTTTGGGAAAATCATGCAATTTCAGGTCTTTTCCCAAAAATTCAGTAGAAATTGCTGGAATTTCACTGGAATTCAATTCATAGATTTTCACCTATTTTTAACAGCCCTTTGCCTGGAACCCCTGAATTTGTCAAACCCCGATTTCGTGGCAAGACCAACCTGATGAAAATTGGAAAAACGGTTTCTAGAGATTTTGGGCTCAATTTGGTACTTTTTCTGTTAAAAATGGGTAAAAATAGCTAAATTACGCCAATTCCAATCAGTTTGCAGCAATTTCTACTGAACTTTAGTGAAAATCATGCAATTTCAGGTCTTGTCCCAAAAATCTAATAGAAATTGCTGGAAAATGATCGCAACACACTGAATTCAGCTATTTCCACCCAATTCTAACAGAAAAAGTACCAAAACAGTCCTGAACCCCTAAAAACAGTTTTCGTGGCGAGACCCATCTTCATTCGCACCTGACTCGACTGATTCTTCAACGCAATCAGCACTGAAAAGTAGGCCAACAACGTGAAAGTCTGCGAATCGTACGGTTCCTCGTCCAACGTGGCCTTCCACTCCAAATCAGCACTCGACAATCCGGGAGTCTCCCTGAACGCCACCGGCCACATCTTTCCCGTATCAGCTATCACCACTGCTCTGCACAACTCCAGAATCCGTCGGACGCATTTCTCCGATGATTTGATGTTGATAATACGGCAGAGCCACGCACGATGAACATTGTTACGGACTGCACAGATCGGAGAGGTTAGGCCGCGGAAGATGATCTGGGCGGCTCGTTCGAAGGCTTCTGGATGGGTGGCCATGGTGAGGACAGTGGAGGAACAGCGGGCAGAGAGGTCCTGATCGGGACCACAGGCCATCACTTCCTGGAAAGATGGGATATGTCTTTATCAGCTTATATTTGGGAAAATCATATTATCGCCGTCCCGCGGCGAGTCACCTGATGGGTCTCGCCACGAAAACGGTTTCTGGCTGAAATACGGCTTATGAACAAGGTTTTGACACTTTTTCTGATGAAAATGGCTACAAAGGCATGTCTTTAATCAATTTCCAACCGAATTCCAGCAGTTTTCATCAATTTTCAGTGAAAAGCAGCAAAATACCCAAAAATGCATGTTTTTGTACTGAAAATTGGTGAAAGCTGCTGGAATTAGGCTGGAAATGATTGAAGACATGCCTTTGTGCCCATTTTCATCAAAAAAAGTGACAAAACCTTGTCCAGAAGCCGTAAAAACCATTTTCGTGTCGAGACCCATCAGGTGACTCGTTGCGGGACGGCAATAATAAAATTCCGCCGAAAATTCATTATTTTCACAAAAACCCCCGAAAAACCAGTAAAAATGGCCGGAATTTGTTTAAAATTAACATAATTCAGCTTTTTTTACACATTTCTAAGCTGAAAAGTGTCAAAAATTCAGGCCAGAAGCTCTAAAAATCCATTTTGTGGTGAGACCCAGCTGTCCCACATCAAGTTCTGATGGGTCTCGCCACGAAAACAGATTTCTGGCGTTTTGGACAAACTTTTGATAATTTTGCAATTGGGTCTCGCCACAAAAACTGTCTTTAGAGCTTCTGACTCGAATTTTGCTATTTTTCTGTTAGAAATGGGTGAGAACCGATGAATTTTGTGAATTCCAATCAAATTCCAGCAATTTCTACTGGATTATTGGGAAAATCATGGAATTTCACGATTTTCCTCAAATTCCAGTGGAAATAGCTGAAATTTGACTCGAATACACTGAATTTATCGAATTTCACCCATTCCTAATAGTAAAAGGTCCAAAACGATGTCTAGAAGCCCCGAGAATCAGTTTTCATGGCGAGACCCATTTTCAGAATTCAATTTCAGTTCCTCCAAAACCCAGGGGCCGAATTAGGCCAGTTTTCCCTATTCTTTATCTCATTTTCATTGTAATAATCTCATTTTCTCTCTAAATGTTCCAATAGTCGTTAATAATCAGTGATAATCATCTAATTTTCAGAATTCCTACCTTAAACAACACCTCATCTATCACGGGACACATCTGTGCCGTTGTCAGTAGTGTTATCAGATCCCATCTCGCTTGCAACAGTATCGGAACCGAAATCAGCGTCTCGTAGACCACATCAATGGTTTTCTGGTTGTCCTGAAGGTCTTGAAGCGAAGAGACAAAGTTGGGAATGTAGCGTTTTGCGCATTTTTTGTCGAGTTCCACGCATCGAATCACTCCGTATGTTAGGCGCCTGGAAACATTGAGAAATTAGAAATTTTCAGGTTTTTATAAAGATTTTTTAGCAAATTATGCGAAAATCGGTGAAAAATTGAAGTTTTTAGCGATTTTCCTTGATTTTCATCATTTTTTGCTGATTTTTCACTTTTTCTAGTTGTTTTTTTAAAAACTCACCTATAAATCGCATTTATCTCATCGCAACTCGTCAAATCAGCGGCCCTCTGACGCATATAGTCCAGTGCTGTCTGCACATCGTCCATTTCTAGCGTCAGGTTCGCTATGCTTTCAAGCGTGTGCTGTGATTTTGACATTTTTGATTTTAAACCTGGAATATCAAATTTTAGCTATGAAATAACCTGAAAAACTGAGAAATAGCGAGAAAAATAGGCGGAGAATCAATTTTTAGGAATAATTAATTGTTGTCCGAGAGGACTACACGCGAGGTGGCCTAGAGAACGCATTGGGGGAAAACTAGTCCGCGCGGGGTTTTCGTATTTTTTCTCGTTTTTCGCGGCTATTCCACGTCGGTTAGCGGTGAATTCAACATGTCTGAACAATGGGTCTCGACTGGAAAACGATTCTGCGAAATTTGCAAGGTAAGTTATCATAAAAATAAATAAATTTATTCATTTATTTCAAAAAAAAAACCAAAAATTTTAAAAATTGAATTTTTTTCGGAAAAAAAATGAATTTAAAAAATTTCTGATGGATTTAAATCCATTTCTAGCTTAAATTTCTTTGAAAAACAACTAAAAGTGTAAATTTATCCAATTTTAGGTCTGGTTCGGCAACAACAAAATCTCCCAAGACCACCACGAGCGTGGAGACCGTCACAAAGCGATGCTGCAGCAGCGCATCCGCGACACAATGCAAAAAGGCAAAAAACAAGAAGCAGAAGACATGAAACTCAACGGAACACTCGCCAGAATGGGCGCCGCCGCCGCCGCTTCAATGGCCCGTCACGGAGAGGGAGTCGTGGCGGGACCCAGTTTGCCGGCGACCGGATTACGAATGAACATCTTCGATCCGTCGAAACATAAGGATGTGGGGAGTATGGCGAAGGAAATGGCTGCGAGACGAGAGCAGGGAGCAATGAAACGCGGATTGTCGGGGGCCAGTGCTGGGGGAGCTGCTCCGGACATGAAGATTACCAAGAATGATGTAGTGTCGGCGTATAGGGATTGTGAGTTGATATTTTATTGAAATCGGAAGAAAAATTGGTCCAAAACCAATTTTCAGTAATTTTTCTAATGAAAATTGGGGGAAATTGATGAAATCCAGCAATTTCTACTGATTTTTCTAAAAACCCAGTAGAAATTGCTGGAAATTAATCGAAATTGACATAATCCAGCTATTTTTACCCATTTTTAACCTGAAAAGTTTCAAAATTTGGGCCAGAAGCTCTAAAAATAGTTTTCGTGGCGAGACCCAGCAGGAGGATTTGTTGTAGGACGGCAATAATGAAATTCTAAAAAATTTGAGCCACCGCACACCAAGTTCTGTTGGGTCTCGCAACGAAAACGGTTTTTAGGATGACTAGATACAGTTTTGCTGTTTTTCAGCTTGGAAATAGAGAAAGATCGATGAATTCCAGCAATTTCTACTGGTTTTTCGTGAAAATCATGGTTTTCTGACCAAATCCATGATTTCCCTGAAAACCAGTAGAAATTGCTAGAAATTGATCGGAATACACGTATTTCAGCTATTTTTACCCAATTCCAACAGAAAATATATCAAAATTGAGATAAGAAGCTGTAAAAACAGTTTTCGTGGCGAGACCCATCAGGGGACTTGTCGTAGGACGGCAACAATGAAATCTAAGTGAGAAATTGAAAATTTGCCAAAACAAAATTCGAATTTGAGCAAAAACATGTTTTCAATTTAAAAAAAAACCAATTTTAAAAATCAAATTTTCAAAAAGTTCAAATCTAAAATTTCATCAATTTCCACCTGGAAAATCTGAAAAAAATCTAGAAAAATCGCCTCAATTTTAGTTTTCCAATATTCAATAAAATTCAAAATTCAAGCAAAAATGTGTGTCAAATGGAAGAAAGCCGAATTTAAAAATTTGTGAAAATTCGAAAATGTGTTTTTTTTCAAATTTCAATTTTCATCAAGTTTTAATTTCCAGCTTCGAAATCCGATGAAAAATCCGATTTTTTTTCCTAAAATTCCCTAAAACTTCCAAAACACCCGCCTCTATTTCTTTTTCCAGCAACGAAATTCAAAATTCGAGCAAAAACATGTTTCCAATGAAAAAAAAAACCAAATTTGAATTTTTTTAAAAATTAAAAAAAAAATGAATACATCGAATGCCACCTTCAAAATCCTAGAAAAATTCAGAAAAATCCCAGAAATCATCTCAATTTTCATTTTCCAGTAACCAACCCAAACGCTGCTGGTCCAGCCCTCCCTGAGCATCTCGCCGTCGGCTACATGCCCGAAACCCAGGTCCAATGTGCCGAAATCGCATGGGTCCGTGCCAAAAACCCCGATGGACCCGGTCACTACTACTACAATTTATTCGATCAATCGACCCGTTGGGATGCTCCTTCGAACTTTTATACGGAACAGCAATACGAGCAGAAATGTCGAGAATTTGAGGAGAAAAGGAAGAAGAATTACTATGGAATGGATGAGGTGACGGCGGTGAGAGTGGGAAAGAAGGATGTGGAGAGCTATATTAAAGGTGAGGAATTTGAAGAAATCGGTTAAAAATCACAAAAAAAACTGTGAAAAATTTGAAATTTGAAAAATGAAGAAAAAGACATTGGGTCTCGCCACGAAAACTGTTTTTAGGGGTTCTGGCCTGAATTCTGGTACTTTTTAAATGAGAATTAAGTAAGGATTGATGAATTATGTGTGCTTGAATCAAAATTCCGGGAAAGTATCTGAAATTTCATGATTTACCCGGAAAACGAGCGGAAATTGCTGGAATTTGACTGAAACACACTGGATTTACCAATTTTTACCCTTTTCCGACAGAAAAACTATCAAAACCTTGTCTAGAAGCCCTGAATCTATCAAAAACAGATTTCGTGGCGAGACCCATTTGGGTAGTCGTCGGAGAAATGTCCTTTTCAGGGAATCTGGGCTTCTAGAGTTCAAGATGTGGAACTTTTGATTAAATTCGCGAAATATTGTATCTTTGGCTTCCCCCGGTGAATCACCTGATGGGTCTCGCCACGAAAATGGTTTTTAAAGCTTCTGGCCAATTTTTGGTACTTTTTTTGTTAGAAATGGGTCAGAATTGATGAATTCAGTGTATTCCAATCAAATTCCAGCAATTTCTACTGGATTTTTGGGTAATTCATAGTTTTTAGGCCAAATTCATTGATTTTCCCAAAAATCAGTAGAAATTGCTGAAAATTGATGGGAATACACTGAATTCATCAATTTTTACCCATTTTCAATGGGAAAGTATGAAAAACTCGTCTAAAATCCCTGAATCTGTCAGAAACCCTTTTCGTGGCGAGACCAATCAGGTAAAAGTGCAATTTCAACAAGTCATGGACCTTTTTTCAATTTTTCCTGCTTATCACCTTATCACCTTATCACCTTATCACCTTATCACCTTTTACCAATTCAGAACAACTAGCCGCCAGTGGCCTTGCCCAGCAAGTGGAAGCCAATCGAAAAGAGCTCAATATCACTGATAAACCGAGAAAAGGTGTGAAATTGTCGAAAACGGAGAAGAAATTGCAGTGGGAGGAACGGAAAAAGGAGAAGGAGGAGAGGAGAAAAAAGTGGGAAAAGGAACAGGAGGAGAAGAAAATTAAGGAAGAGGAAGAAGAAGAAGAAGAAGAAGAGGATGAGGATGATGAAGACGAGGAGGAGGAGGAGTATAGTGATGAGGAAGAGGAAGAGTTTGAGATTGTTGGTGAGTGGGATATTTTAAGAGAGACTATTTGTAATTACTCAACAATGGCCACTAGGGCAATTCACAGTTGCCCAAAGTATTTTTGGTTGGACTGATATTTTGCACAGGGATACTATGGGGGACCCTAAGTCCAAAAATACAACTTTTGATTTTTTTGCTCACCGGCTCGCGGAGCCCCGGAGCAAAAACGGGCTCACAAAAAAGTTGTCCAATAATTCTGAAACCTTTTCCCCGGGGGTTTTTTAGGTCGTAGAGTACGAAAACAACAAAGAAAAGTTCCGAAAAAAATCTTGAAAAATAGTCATAGTGCAAAAAAGTCGAAATTTTTCAGTTTTTTTGACATCCTGAAAATTTTAGTACTGGTCCCTTTCGAGATTTTTTTATTTTTGAGTAACATGACTTTAGATACATATCATATCAAAAAATCTTGGAAAAAGAAGGGGACCCATTCCGGGAAATTCGACCATTTATGAAATTTTAGCACTGAAGCTGACCTATTTTTGGTCATAGTGAAAATTTTTCAACTGAACCTTTCGAAATGGATATTTTTCCCGTAATCTTCGTCCAAAAATACGTCGGATTGCTTTATTGGCGGATTTTTCGAAGTTCGAAGTTTTGCCGAAAAATTTTCATAAAAGTTGTCTTCACATTTTGGTCATTTTCGGATACTGTCTCAACTGAACTATTTTCAGGTCTTATCATGGATTAGTAACTGGGACATGTACCTATCAGTCCCCCCTAACAACTAGTCTCTAAAAAAATTTTCCGAAATTTTTCGATTTTTCAAACATTTTCGACCTCACTTTTTTGTGGGTGAACGTATAGGGATACGTTGTCACAAAATTTCGGAAAATTTTTTGAATCGGAAAAATATAAATTGAAGTTTTTTAGTTACTTCGGACCTTAAAGTGTACAAAAAATATGTTCAGACATTTTTCAAAAATAGTTGAAGTTTTCGACATTTTACTTGGCACCACGTATAGGGGTACGTTGTGAGAAAGTCAAAATTAGGAAAAGTTTCCAAATTAGCCCAAAGTGTGTCCAAACACCATAATTAGGTCAGATAAGTCCAAAAAACAACTTTTGGAATTTTTCTGAAAATTCAATTTTTGACCCATTTTTCGAACGTATCCCTATACATGGAGCCATTTTTCGAAAAGGTCGAAAAACATTCAAAAAATTCTTAAAACTCGAAATATTTTTTCTGAGCCTAGGAGTTAAATTTATATGATGGGTATGTGTCCCAGCTACCAAATAAAAATACAAACACATATTGGTCCAGTTGTAACTTTTTCCGAAAAAAATCAAAATGTGATGACAAAATTTTTCAACTTTGACCTCGATTTTTGGTCAAGTGGGTCCCCTTCGATTTTTGATTTTATAAACAAAATCGACGTATTTTTGGACGTAGATTACGGGAAAAATATCCATTTCGAAGGGTTCAGTTGAAAAATTTTCACTATGACCAAAAATAGGTCAGCTTCAGTGCTAAAATTTCATAAATGGTCGAATTTCCCGGAATGGGTCCCCTTCTTTTTCCAAGATTTTTTGATATGATATGTATCTAAAGTCATGTTACTCAAAAATAAAAAAATCTCGAAAGGGACCAGTACTAAAATTTTCAGGAGGTCAAAAAAACTGAAAAATTTCGACTTTTTTGCACTATGACTATTTTTCAAGATTTTTTTCGGAACTTTTCTTTGTTGTTTTCGTACTCTACGACCTAAAAAACCCCCGGGGAAAAAGTTTCAGAATTATTGGACAACTTTTTTGTGAGCCCGTTTTTGCTCCGGGGCTCCGCGAGCCGATGAGCAAAAAAATCAAAAGTTGTATTTTTGGACTGAGAGTGCCCCATAGTACCCCTATGCAAAATATCAGTCCAACCAAAAATACTTTGGGCAACTGTGAAATGGCTTGTCGACCATTTACGAATAGTCTCTCTTAAATTTTTTTTTGAAAATTCAAAAATCTAGAAAAAATATGTTTCGGACTGTGAAAAAAAGCTGTTTTTAGTTTTTTTCAAATAATTAAAATTGAAACAAAATAAATTTAACTTTTTGAATTTTAAATTGAAAAAAAATGCATTCAAAAGCGTTTTTTTTCAAGTTATAAAAATTCAAAAATCTAGAAAAAAAACTGTTTTCGATTTTAAGCAAAATCCCTTTTTTTTTGTTTTTTTTTGAGAAAGTTTTTTTTTAACTGAATCGGAAAAATACATTTTTTTCATTCAAACAATTTTTAAAAAATTGGAATCTGAAAAATTAATTTTTTTTTCATTAAAAATGTTTTTTTCCAAAATTTTAAAAATCAGAAAAATTAAAAACAAAGGTCTCGGAATGTGAGAAAAATTCATTTTTTGAATAAAAATTTCAAAAAATCCCAAAATAATTTAATTAAATTTTTCAAAAATTGGCATTCGAAAAATAATTTTTTTCATTCAAAATTTTGTTTTCCGAATTTCCAAATCAAATCAATTCAAAAAATGTTTCAGACTGTAAGAAAAATCCAGTTTTAAAAAAAATCAATTTTTTTAAAATTCCAATTTCAAAAAAAATTCAAAAAAAAAATTTTGTTTTTTTTTTTGAATTTTTCATTCACTCATCTGTAATCAATATTTTAGTCTTTGAAATTTCACAAAACAATAAGAAATTTTTTATTTATTTTTCTCTGAAAATCGGAGTTTTTTTGAGAAAAAATTTCTGCCAAATTTTCGAGATTTTTCAAAATCACCAAAAATTTTTCAACCTTTGAAAATTATTTTTTCACCTCCCAAGATTCCACAAAACAACAAGAAGCATGTCTATCTTGCTCTAAAAATCAAAATTCCCCTGAAAAATTATTCATCTCCCGAATTCCCCAATTCTTCCAGGAACCCCAGAACGTGAAGCAATGAAAGACGAGTTGGACGAGATGCTCGTCGCCCCGCCCCCTCCACCAGAGCCCGTAGTTGAGCCAGAGCCCGAATACAAGCCTGTCGTCCAGCAAAAGGCCGTTTTCTTCGAGAAACCGTCGGCTCCGGCGGCTCCGTACGGAGCATGGGTCCGGATTACCAAGGAGGAGAAATCGTAAGTTTTTCTTATTATTTTTTTTTCTGAAATTTCAAAATTTTTAAAAAATCAATATTCAATTTTCTTTAACAAAAAAGCTTGATAATCAGTTATTTTCTCTGAAATCCTGCTTTCAAAAAATCTAGAAAAATCAATAATCCCAAAAATATTCATTTTGCAGTGATGTTCCATTCGAATCGCCACTCACTGCTCGTTTCCGTGAAGAAGAAGCCGAAAAAGAGAAAGCAGAGGAGGAACGGAAGGAAAAAGAGCCGAAATTCGAGTTTGGAGAGAAAACGGCGACGGTGATGACGAAAAAGGTGAGGATTTGAATGAATTTTGGGAAAAATAGGAATAAATGGGTCTCAGCACGAAAAAATGCAATTTTTGGGCCAGAAATTGTTTTTTTCGAATTAAAAAAAAACATTTTCCGTTTTTTTTCTCTGTTTTTGGCAGTTTATTTTGTAGTGAAACCCATTATCTTTTTTTTTCAAATATTTCCTGTAAAAAACGGTGAAAAATGGGTCTCACCACGAAAAATGCAATTTTTCAGCCAAAAAAAAAATTTTTTTTTTAATTTTCTTTTAAAATTTGGAATTTTTTAAATTTTTCCGTCCATTTCGTAGTGATTAATTTTTTTTCAATTTTTCCAAATTTTTTAAATTTTTTAAATAAAATTTTTTCAGCCCATTTCGTGGTAAGACCCATCACTTTTTAAAAAAAAATTTCTGTAAATCATTGAGAAAAAATGGGTCTCACAACGAAAAACTATTTTTTTATTTTTACAATTGAAAAAAAAAATTTTTTCAAATTACTGTTTTTGCACCTTATTGGTGAGACCCATTCCTTTTCCCTTTTTTCCATTTTTTTTCAATTTTTCAATTTCCCAAGTTTCATTGATTTTTTCCAGGTAAAAGGCCCAATCGAATTCAAGAAAAAGACTGGAAATCGGAATATTCGCAAGCGAGAGGAGTGATTTTTGGCGAGAATTTCAAAAAATCCAGTGTTTCCCATGATCTAATTATTTATTTTTATTCTCATTTTTCAAAATTCCGCAATTTTTTGTGTCACCTTGAAATGAAATTGAATTTCAAAATTTTTTGAAAAAAATTTAAAAAAAAATTTTATTTTTTCAATTTTTAAAAAATTTTTTAATTAATTTTTTTCCTAATTCGTGAATAACGATCCAATTATTTTTATCCTTCTTTTTTGTTTTTTTCTGATTTTTTAATTTTTAAAAAAACTCATAGTTCATTTTTTTTTCCATCAATTTTCAGCAAAAATGCCGGTAACTGCTGTTAGTTCGCTTCTAGAGCTCAATAATATCATCGAGGTAAATAATCATTATCAATTTTCCTTATCACCTTATCATTATCACAGCGCTCTGATGCCAATCGCCTCATCATTATCGATTTCTACGCGAATTGGTGTGGTCCGTGTCGAATGATCAGTCCGATGTTTGAGGAAATGTCCATGGAATTTGGGAATGCCACTTTTTTGAAAGTTAACACCGATGAGGCCAGGGGTACGGTATAGGGGAATGGGGAAAATTGGGAAATTTGAAAATTCAGAAAAAAACCAGTAGAATAAGCAAAATTTCATTGAAAAAATGGTCAGTTTTGATGAAAACAAATTTTCTTAATTTTCAGGAAAATCCCAATTTTTCTGGGAAATTCAAAATCCCCAAAATATGATTTTTGAATTAAAAAAATTTTAATTAAAAAAAAAAAAATTCCGACCTGGATTTTTTTTTAAAGTTTGAAAATTTAGAAAATTTAGAAAGTTTGCAAAAAAAAATTTTCGGAAAATTCTTTCAATAACCAATTTTCAAATCAATTTTTGAAAAATTCTAGAATTTTTAGAAAATTTCAGGCCTTTTTGAAGATACTCGAAATTAGATTTTTTGGCCAAATTTTGATTTTTTTTTTCGAATTCTTGTATTTTTCTGAAAATTTTCAAAAAAATCCCAAACTTTCTGGGAAATTCAAACAATTTTTATTAAAATTCCCCAAACTATAATTTTTCAATTTTTTTCAATTTTTAAAAAAAAATTTCAAAATTTTATATTCATATTTATTTATGCTTAAACTTTAAAAAAAACAGAAAATTTAAAAAGAGAAATAAACATTTTTTTTGAAAATTCCCTAGAATACCCAAATTTTAAATTAATTTTTAAAAAATACTAGAATTTTTCAAAAATTTCAGCCCTTTTATTTGAAATTATTCGAAATTTTATTAATTTTTTACAAAATCAGAACAAAAACAAAAAAATAATTTTTATTTATAAAAATTTTTTGCAATTACAAGATTTTTTGGCCAAATTTTTATATTTTGATAAAAATGCAAGAATTTTATTATTGCCGTCCCACTGGGAGTCGGGTCTCGCCACGAAAATGACTTCCAGCTCAAATACAGCTTCTGACCAGTGTTTTGTCACTTTTCCCATCAATTTCCAGCATTTTCCACTGTTTCCCCGAGAAAATGACGTGATTCTAGTGAAAAACGGCTAAAATCTCAAAAAGTCATGGATTTTACTGAAAATTGATGGGAAACTGCTGGAATTTGATGGGAATTCATTGAAAATCATGTCTTTTCACTCATTTTCATCAGAAAAAGTGTCGAAACCAGCCAGAACCCATTTTCGTGGCGAGACCCACCTAGTCCTCCTCTGAAATCAGTGCTTTTCAGACATTGTCTCCCGGTACGGAATCTCCGCGATGCCCACATTCATCTTCATAAAAAACAAGCAACAAGTCGATACAGTGCGTGGTGCCAATGCCCCAGCCATCCGGTCCCTTATCCAGAAACACTACTCCTCGACTCCGGCCAACCCGAACTCGGCTTCTGATTCGGAGAAGAAGTTTCTGGAGCAATTTGTGGGATACACGGGATTGAAGAGGATGTATACGGATGAAGTGTACAAGGCGTTGGCGAGAAGTGTGATACCGGAAGAGGAGTTGAGGGAGAAGTCGAAGAATGAGAAGGGAGAAGTGGAGGAGGAGTTGCTGTTGAGAAGTGAGTGATGGGTCTCGACACGAAAATAGGATTTTTGGGTTTCTAGGGTTTCAGAGGTACTTTTTTGTTGGATCTAGAGGAAAATCAATGAATTCCAATGAATTTCTATCAAATTCTACTGATTTTTCAGAAGAAGCATGTCCGTTTTGGTAAAAAAACTGAAATTGGTGTAGATTTCCCCAGATTTAACCTAGAATGACTGAAATTGGCTTCATTCTACGATCATCGGCGTAGATTGGACTAGTTTGGCCTGAATTTGCTAAAATCGGTCAAAATCCGCCTAGATCCATAGATATTACGAATTTCACCCTGTTTTTCCTCCAAATTTGTTATTTTTCTAGCTGTATTCTAGCAAAATTCCAAGTGGGTGCTAGTGAAGGGAACATCAAGCATGTTGTGTCGATTTACGAGATGGGTCTCGCCACGATCAGGTGTGCGAGGGGAATAAAACAGAAACTAATCACAAACTAGGAGCTTTCTGAAAAAATCGTTATCACTAGTCGATTCAACAGTTTCGAGAATGGCCAGGTAACCTCTAGTATCGGTATTGGCCTTGGAAGGCGCGAAATCAAAATCGGCATTCTCGTTGCATCTGGAAACTGCCAAAATTTCAAATTGGCGCGCTTGATATCTCGCAGCGAAAACTACAGTAAGACGGGCATTTTTCAGTTTTTCCAACTGTTTTTGAATGTATTATTTCATTTCTCGCTTTTTCTGACAACAATTTACTCAAAAACAGCCGGAAAACACTAAAAAATGCACGTCTTACTGTAGTTTTCGCTGGGATCGGTATGGATGGGATGGATGGTATCGTGCGCGCCAATTTGAAATTTTGAATGCGAGATGAAGTTTTCAGATACAACGGTATAACAACCCACCTCGTAAATCTACACAACTTTCTCCAATTCCAACCCCCAATTCCTCAAGCCTTCTCCCCAATTCCAGATCTTCTCTCCTGGTACAAAAACGACTTTTTCTCGTGGTTCGACAAGCCAACATGCCCCAAATGCTCCATCCAACCCAAATCTGGCTCTCTTACCGGCACCCCGACGAAAGAAGAACGAGAAGGCGGTGCCGCCCGTGTTGAAGTGTTCATTTGTGATGGATGCAATGGGGAAATGCGATTTCCGAGATATACGGATCCGGCAAAGTTGTTGCAGACAAGGTTGGAAAAAGGACTCCTTGGCCTAAAATCCATGAAAAATCAATAAAAACAGTTTTTTCCATCAATTTTATGCCAATTTTCCTTCAGAACGGGTCGTTGCGGCGAATGGGCCAAATGTTTCTCGCTGATCCTCTCGGCCATTGGCCTAGAAGCCCGTCTCGTCCTGGACACCACTGATCACGTCTGGAACGAAGTCTACCTTCAGAATCAGAAGCGTTGGTGCCACGTGGACCCGTGTGAGAACGTGATGGACCGTCCGTTGATGTACTCCAAGGGCTGGAACAAACAGTTGTCCTACTGTATCGCCTACGGAAACGACCACGTGGCCGACGTGACGTGGCGATACGTGTACGATTCGAAGATGACGTTGGCACGGAGAGTCGAGGTCCGGCAGACGGTTCTGGAGAACTTTTTGGGAAAGTTGAATGCGAGACAAGGCGATGGAATCGGAGAGGAGAGGAAGAAGGAATTGGCGATTCGGAGAGGATGTGAACTGATGGAAATGATGGTGGAGGACTTGAGAAGGTGTAGAGTTGGATGGGACAAGCTGGGAGAAGAAGGAGCCGGCGGGAGGACCACTGGTGAGCATTTGAATAAAAAAGGGGTCACGAGACAGATTCTGATATTATCATTGCATCTGGAAACTGCCGCTCGCATTCAAAATTTCGAATTGGCCCGCACGATATCTCGCAGCGAAACTACAGTAAGACGTGCATTGTTCAGTGTTTTTGGGCTTTTTTTGAGTGAATTGTTGCATTTTTCGCATTTTCCTACCCAAAAACACTGAAAAATGCACGGCTTACTGTAGTTTTCGTTGCGAGATATCGTGCGCGTCAATTTCGAAGATTTGGAATGCGAGTGGCAGTTTCTAGATGTAATGATAATAGATTTTCATTCAATTACACCTGAATTTAGCGATTTTTGAATTTATCGCTTATCAGTCAAGTCTTATCAGTGATTTAAAGATACTTTTTGAAAAAAAATTATAACTAGAAAAAAGTGGGTAACGTTGGTTGGTGAAAATTGGAAAATTTGGCCTAAAAATAATTTTTTTCAATTTTTTCAAATAATTTTTTTACTTGCTTCTCTGATTTCTAAGCAAAAAAGGTAGAAATCATGAAAAAATAAACGATTAGCCAATTGAAAAAAAATATTTCTACCCACCGGCAAGTTACCTGATGGATCTCGCCACGGAAACGGTTTTTAAAGTTTCTGGAACAAATTTCGATACTTTTTCTATTAGAAATGGGTGAAAATAGATGAATTCAGTGTATTCCAATCAAATTCCACCAATTTCTACTGGTTTTCAGGGAAAGTCATGATGAAACATCAAAAATCCCTGATTTTCCC
This sequence comes from Caenorhabditis becei, assembly GCA_900536315.3. Classification (NCBI taxonomy): domain Eukaryota; kingdom Metazoa; phylum Nematoda; class Chromadorea; order Rhabditida; family Rhabditidae; genus Caenorhabditis; species Caenorhabditis becei. Next base: position 332,323 of record LR539525.1, read on the forward strand.
TGAAAACCAGTAGAAATTGCTGGAATTTGATTGGAATACACTGAATTCATCTATTTTTACCCATTTCCAACAGGAAAAGTACCAAAAACTGGTCCAAAGGGCCAGAAATTAGTTTTCGTGGCGAGACCCATTAGGTACAAAAATATCAACCGTTTTTTTTTCCAAAATTTTAAAAAACTGCCTTTTTGTAAGTGTTATTTTCTATTTTTTCCAGATTCCCTAAAATTCCCTCAATTTTCCATGTTTCCAGGATCGGAAGAATGGCGTCGTGCTCGTGGAGAACTCGGTTCTTCCTCGGCCCCTCCAGTCCTTGCCGCTCCTATCACCTTATCACTAACTGATAGTGATAAGAAGTATCTGGAGTTCAAGTACGATGTTAACAGTGATAAGTATTCGGGAGACTCGAAAGGATTCCATTCGATGGCTTTCGAAGTGGAAAATGTGCAGAGATGTGTGGAGAAGGACTGGAAAACGGTGTATTTGTGCAGAAATGAGGGTGATAAGGAGGGAAAGGTTGGTGATAAGAGAATAGGTGATAATGAGGGAAAGGTTTAGTGATAAAATGATGGAAAAGGGAAAGTTGGTGATACGCGGTGATAAGAAGGTTTTGGAGGGTTTTATAGGATTTTGCTGCATTTTTTTGGGATTTTTCTGAATTTTTCAAATAGAAATTGGTGATAAGAAGTGATAAGACGTTCTTTTATGAGTTTTGCTGTTTTTTCTCTTTTTTTTTTCTGAAATATTTGAAGTTTTCAGATCTCCTGGCACTTTGACCTGTCTTCTATTGGAAAAGAACTCGAAAAACTGGAAATTCAAGTGGCGGGAATTCGGAATTTTGAGAAGGGAAAGACGATGGTGGTGGCGTGTTTGGGGGATGTGAGTTTAGCGATTTTTTTGAAATTAAAAAAAAAATGAAAAAAAAATTTCGAAATTTTTTTGTGAAATTCGAAAAAATTGAAAAATTTTTTCAAATTTTCCAGATTTTTCTGAAATTCAGCAGATAGGCGTATTTGCTTTTTTTTGCAAAAAAAGTAATTAATTTTTTTAAAATTTCATTTTGATGGAATTAGCAATGGGGCACACTTGCAATTTCGTGTAAAAATTGCATAAAAACAATTTTTTAAAATAAAATATGAATTTTTTTGAAAATTAGCAATAGAGTGTATTGGCATTTTTCAAAAAAAAAATTTTTTTTTTTCAAATTTTTTCAGACTTTTCGGTTTTTTCTGAAAATTATCAAAAGAGCGCATTTCCTATTTTTCGAAAAAAAAAGAGAATTTTTAATTTTTCAAAATTTAGCAGTAGGGCGCATTTGCTTTTTTCAGATTCAAATTTTGAAATTTAGATTTTTTTCAAATTTTCGATTGTTCCAAAAATTAGCATTAGAGCGCAATTTTCAAAAAAATTCAAAAAGGAAAAAAAAAATTTAATTTTCGATTTTTTCTAAAATTCTCATTAGAGCGCATTTGCATCTTTTAGATCAGAAATTGAAAATAAATTTCAATTCCTGATTTTTTTAAAGTTCAATTTTCAAAAAAAAAATGTTCCAGACCTGCATGAGAGTCTCACCCACCACTGGAATCCTATCAATCGATAATCCATCGTCTGGAATTTTGAAAATTACGGTAATTTTCTAATTTTTTCAAAAAATCAATCCAATTTTCCAGACAACTCTCTCCGGTGGCCATGGAAATATCGCTTTTCAACAAGCTCAAATTTTCCGAAATTCCTACGAAAAATCGCCGGAAAACGAGCCAGCCGACAGTTTTGTCGTCAGAATTTGGACCAAATAATGATAATAAAAAATCGATAATATATATATTGTAAAAATGCGGGAAATAATGGGAAAATTATTGATTTTTAGTGAAAATAAATTTATAGAAAAATCAATAAATCACGAGACGAAAAAGACTAGAAAAAAGAAGAATTTGACAAGAATTTTCAGGGAAGTTTTTCGGGATAATATGGCAATTTTCAATGGGGGTATGGCAACCTAGAAAGTAGATCAAATGGCGGGGTTTTTGAATTTTTTGAAAAATTTGAAATTCAAAAAAAAAAATTTTTTTTGAAAAAATTAGTATCACTACCGGGGGAAAGTGGGGGAAATACTGAAAATGCGGAATATAAATTTAAAATACGAAATAGAGCTCTCTAAAAACATAAAATCTACCTTTTTCTCTGACTAAGGTGATGGGTCTCGCCACGAAAATGGGAAATACGGCTTCTGGCCAGGATTTTGTCATTTTCCACTGTTTTCCCGAGAAAATGACATGAAAAACGGCTAAAATCTCGAAAGTCATGGATTTTACTGAAAATCGATGGGAAACTGCTGGAATTTGATGGGAAATCATTGAAAATCATGTTTTTTCACTCATTTTCATCTGAAAAGTGTCAAAATCTTGTCAAAAGGCCGTTTTTCCCATTTTCGTTGCGAGACCCATGGGGATGATACAGTAATCTAGTCTTCCTCTCGATGACACTCTTCTGCGCCTCTTTCGAATTGGTATTTGAGCATTTCCGACATTTTTCGGGCTCGTTCCTCCGCTTCAATCTTTTCTTTTTCCACTTCAAGGAGGCGTTTTTCTTCGGCTTCCGCTTCTTTTTGACGTTGGATTTCTGGGAAATTTGGGGATTTTTAAGTGAAATTTGAAGCTCAATGAATCGAACTGAATTAATAGTGAAAATAGGAATAGAAATTTTAAAAAAGATAAAATTCTGGAAAAATTAGAAATTTTCAAAAAAAAACCAAAAAAAATTAAAAAATTAAATAAAAATTAAAAAAAAAAATTTTTTTTGGAATTTTTTTTTTTGAAATTTTTCATACAGATTTCGGATTTTTGTACATTTTTGAGCAATTTTTCTTTCAAAATATCAATTTTGAAAGAGAAAAAAAATTTTTTGGAAAATTTTTTTCTGGAAATTTTTCAAAAAAAAAAATTTTTTTTGGATTTTTTTTTCAAAAATTTTTTTTTCAATTTTCAAATTTACAGATTTTTTTGAAATAACTACTTTTTTGACTTTATTTTCCAGTTTTCCTATTTATTTTTGTTCTATTTTTGTAAAATTCACTAACCCAGCTCCTGCAATCTCTTCTCCTCATCTCTCTTGACTCTCGACACAATAGCAGCAATCAGAGCGGCTCCACGACCAGATCCATCACCGGTTTGGACAATTTTGAACTGAAAAACATGGGGAAAATTGATAGTGAATCAATATTTTTTAGGAAAAAGTCAGATGTGACAACATTTCACTAATGGGTCTCGCCACGAAAACGGTTTTCAGGGTTTCTGGCCCTTGAATACGGGTTTTATCTCTATTTTTCAGTACGACTTTTCGAAATCCCGCTATTTCGTTCTCAAACAGAGAAAACAGCGAAATTTGATGTACTGTAACTCTAGAAAGCAAAAAAATTGGGTTCAGTACGATGCTCCGAAATCCCGCAATACTCAAAGTGCTCTAACTTTATCAGTAATTGATAAAAATTGACAGGCCAGGGTAGCAATCGATAGTTTATCATCTCAGCAAACTTTAATCAGTTGATCACTTTTTGCTATCATTGATAAGAACCTACGAAAACTCGTCAAAAACCATTTTCGTGGCGAGACCTATTCTCGATTTTCGCCTTTTTCAAACTCACATCAAGCCCCGGATCCAGAAGCTCTCGAATCTTCTCGCAGACCCAATGATTGAAGAACGGGTGGTATTTGTAGGTGGATCCGTCAATGGCGACGAGCATAAATGGGCGGCGGACACGGTTTAGGACACAGGCGATGGCTAAAATTTTTTAAATTTTTAATTTTCAAATATTTATGTATAAACAATTTAAAAAACTGAAATAATTGAGAAAAATTGAAAAAAAAATTTTTTTTTGAAAAATTAAAAAAAAAAATTTTTTTTTGGATTTTCATTTTTTTTTTTATAAAATTGCTAGATTTTATCAGTTCTCCTCATTTTATCACTTATCACTCCGAGAAATCACTAAAAACCCACCAGCAGCAGCCAAATTGGCACTCCGCCTCGACACCACCACACACACTTCTCGCAACAGCAGCATATCACTGAAAGTGGCCCCTTCGATGCCCAATTCGTCCATGATCTGCCGGGTATTACTGTAGACACCGCAGTCGTCGTGCAGGATCTCAGAGATGTATTTCGTCGGGAACGTGTTGCGTGTTTTGAGCAATTTCGAGCCGACTCCATTGAAAAGGACCTTGTTGGCGGTGAGACGTTCCAGAACGAGTCGGACCAGCTCTCCCATGCACATTCCAGCGATTAGTTTGTCGAGGCTGAACAAGGGGTACTGTATGTTCAATTTGTGCAGTTTTGCGGCGTATTCGGGTTACTGTAACTCTAGAAATCCGCAACTCCCGTTAATTGCACAGTTAGCACTAGAATTGACGCGCAAATGACTACGGTAGCTTGTTTGTGTGTAACTTTGCGTCAGCGGGTTACGGTAAGTCTTTGTGCTAGTTTCGGTCAAATTTGAAGCAGTTGGGGTACTGTAGCGCCACAGACCCGTGATTTTTCGTCAGATCCAGTGTGTGCACAATTTGTATTAGATTTGACGAGCAAACGACTACTGTAGCTTGTTTTTGTGCATTTTTGCGTAAGTGGGTTACGGTAGGTTCAATTTGTGCAATCTTGGGTCATTTTTTATGCATATGGGGTACTGTAGCGCCACATATCCGTGATTTTTCGTCAGGTTCGGTATATGCACAGTTAGCACTTGAATTTACGCGCAAACGACTACTGTAGCTTGTTTTGGTGCATTTTTTGCGTGAGCAGGCCACTGTAGGTTCAATCTGTGCTATATTAGGCCGAATTCGATGCAATTGGGGTACTGTAGCGCCGAAAGTCTGTTATTTTGCGTCAGGTTCGGTGTATGCACAGTTGGCTTTAGGAAACGACTACTGTAGCCTGTTTTGGTGCATTTTTGCGTAAGCGGGTTAATGTAGGTTCAATTTGTGCAATTTTGCGCCGAAATTGGGGTTTTGCAGCTCTAAAACTGTGTGAGTTTGCGTAAATTGCGATGTGTGCACAGCTGGCACCAAATTTGACGCGCAAATGTTTACGGTAGCTTGTTCCCGCTCAATTTTACGTTTTTAGGGGTACTGTACCTCCAAATTTCCGCAATTTTGCGTCAGTTTCGGTGTATGCACAACTTGCATCAAATTTGACGCGCAATACCCTAAAAACCTTCAAAAACTCACGAGTTCACTCCGGGATGATCGGATTTCGAGTCGACAATCTTATCATATCTCGTAAAAATGTAATCAGCCTCTCCGTTATCACCGAATCCTCCCCATTCCGTATCGATGATCATCGTCTTGTGATTGTATTCCTCAGTGGCATTGGCTAACCCGTGGACGATATTCTTGGATTGTTCCATGTAAGACGCATTTGTTCCGGTACCTGGAATCACCTTATCACTATCAGTTATCACTAATCAATCAATACCAATGATAACACCGATATCACACTGTCCACCGGCTTCATAAGCCGCTGCGACCATCGTTCCGACCGTATCATTGATAAGAGCCACTATGTTCACTTTGACACGTCCGTCACGGGCAATGGCGTCTTCTAGAAGTTGAACGACGTCTTCTCCGACACATCCGGTGGCTGTGACTCCTTTGGTCCATCTGAAAATGGAGGGAATTTGAAAATTTTGAAAAAAATTGAAAATTTGGGTTGATAGGCATCAGAATTGCCGGGAAAGTTTAGATTTTGCAGATTTTGCACTGGAATAGACGACAAAACTCAGAAATTGGGTTAGGGTTACTGTAACGAGTGGTGAATGCACACAAAACGCCAGATTTGACGGAGAAATGCAGATTTTGTGAAATTTGAGTGAAAATTTCCTGTTTTTGAGTGAATTGCATTGCAAATGACGACAAAATGCAGACATCGAAGACAGGATTACTGTAGCTTGTGAGGAATGCACACAAAACGCCCGAATTGACGGAAGAGTGCATATTTTGTGAAATTTTATTGGAAAATGACTGTCTTTGAGTGATATGCATTGAAAATGACGACAAATCACAGAAATCGAAGATAGGATTACTGTAGCTAGTAGTGAATGCACAGAATGCACCAAATCTTACGACAAAGTACACAACCCTTCTAATTTTTTGAGTTTTTTGGCTAATTTTGCTGAATTTTGATGAAAACTTGAAAGTTTCGCCTTGAAAACACTGATTTTCACTGATTTCACCCAGTTCTTGACATTTTTCAGCGAAAACCCTTGATTTTACGCCAGAATGCACACAAACCTCAACAGCGTCGCCGATCGGAGTCCAGTTTGATCACATGGATACGAAAAAGTGAATCCGACAGGAAGATTCTCGTCTTGAAGCTCTCTTTCGATCAGGAAGTCGCTGAGGGCCTTGGCAATGTAGTCGAAGAGCTGGAAAATGGGAAATTGGGGAAAAACCAGTAAAAAAAGTGGGAAATCGCCGAAAAACACGATTTTTAGCTGTTTTTTCAGTGTTTTCTAGTAAAAACTCACTTTTTCGCCGGTTCCATGCATCGCCGCATTCGGCATTCTCGTATTGAACTGCTTCGTCCGCATCGGCTCTCCTGGCTCGAGCTCCATGAGCATTACACGCAAATTTGTGCCTCCCAGGTCCATGGCGACGAACTTTCCGCGTTCTAGAAGGATAATTGGTTGATTTCAAGTCAAATGTGATGAAAAATGGGTCAAAAACCTGATTTTTACTTGAAAAATGGTTTTTTTAGGCCAAATTTGATGAAAAATGAGCCAAAATCCACTTTTTAGCATTTTTCACCTTTTCCATTGGGCAATTCTGGCACAAATGACGGCAACATGGCAATTGTGGACCGTTCTAGGCCTGATTCGAGTCCCCTGTCCATATTATCCGACATATGGGACATCATCCGCCGAAGTGTTGTATTTGACAGTTTGAACTCGGCCATCACTGATTCTAACTGGAAAAATGAGGTTTTTGGTAGTTTTTTGGGGGTTTTTCGCTGTTTTTGTAGTTTTAGCACTATTTTGAAGAAAAACTGACCGAAATTGACTCTTCATTGAGTTTTGAAGCCATTTTCGCCAATGGGGTCGCTGGGGCAGCGGCCCGTGGGCTTTTTTTGCTTTTTTGTTGGGTTTGTGACCGCCATAACCTGGAAAGTTGAATTTTACGCTTATTTTCAGAATAATAGACTTACCGATATTTAATTCCCAGTTCAATAAAACCCAGCATTTTTCTGGGTTGGTTTGGCTGAAAAAATTATAATTAATTTACAATTGATTTTTTTTGGCTTATTTTTTGGGAAAAAGCTGAGGAAAGTTGAGAAAACGCATAATTTCAGACTTTTATTTGTCGAAATCGATTGATTTTTTAGTTTTTTTGACAAAAAATGACAAAAATCCCAAATAAAAATAGAAAAATTATTTGAGGGTTACTGTAGGGAATTTAAAGGCGCATGCCATTTTTCATTCCTCGGGTCTCGGAACGAAATCATTTTCAACTGATTTTTGAACGTTTTTTTCTGCAAAATTCTCGAAAATTCACAGTTTTTTCGCGACATTTTATCACAAACAGTCAAACCCCGCGAGGGTAATAAAAAAGTTTCGAACAAATTCCGATCAAAAACCAGTGGAAAAACGGGGGAGAAAAACTGAAAGGCAAACGAATTGTCAATATTTTTGAGGGAAGATTTGACAAGGCGGTGGGAGGGGAGAAGGGGCCACGAGACACCCGAAAACATTTTCAAGGCGCAGAGAGTGCAGACACCCTGAAGAATTGATGATAGAGACAACGAAAAAGTTCAGAAGGCCAAAGTGCGTGCGGCGGGGTTGCCGAAACGCGCGCCGCACCTTGCGTTTCCCAGCCCCGCCCCTTCTCTTTCTCTGCGTCTCTTCTCTCTCGCAATGTGGTGTTGTTTGTCTCGCGCGGCGGGACCCATCATTTCCCTTGGATTTACCGTTTTTTGGGTCGAACGCGTTGCGGAATGACACGAAACGGAATGGAAAATGTACGTTTTTGCAGCCAAATGAGCTCACAATCGTCCACATCGTCAGCCGCACTTCATCAGTCCAGCAATCAAAGGTTTGTCTTTTTTATTTTAAAATTTCATTCAAAATAGCTGTTTTCAATGATTTTGTGTGTTTGATAACTGAAGTTTTTGAAAAAATCGAGAAAAATCAATAAAAACGCAGAAAAATCCCAAAAAACCGAAGAAAATCGAAGAAAAATCAAAGATTTTGCAATTTTTCGAAATTCTCCGATTTTTCTCGGTTTTTCTTAGAAATCTTGCTGTTTTGACCGTTTTCAGCTAGAAAATGTTTCAAAAAAGCTAAATGTTCATCAAAAACACCCAGAAATCTATGTAAAAACCCCAAAAATCGCAATTTTTCGAAAATTTTTGTTTTTTGCCCAAATTTGAACAAAATTTCACCATTTTTGCATTCAAAAAGCTGAAAAACACTCTTTTCAAGCTAAAACTCTCAAAAATTCATCTAGAAATCTCAAAAAACCTGAAAAACTCAGAAAATTTCGCGAGTTCCCAGAAAATTCCCGAAAAAACCGATATTACGTCAAAAAATGACTGAAAAATCGATAAAATCCAAAAAATCTCTCAAATCTAGCCATCGACAAGCAGCAAAACGGCCATATCCGTCAGTTGCCGATGAGCCGACGAACAGGTAATCGCACTGATCACACCGGGAACTGATAACCCCTTATCACCGACACTAATCCACTTCTGAATGATAAAAAATGAAGGAAATGCATGAAAATTGACAAAATTAGAGAAAAAACCAGAAAAATTCAGTAAGATTCAGAAAAATATCAAAATTCTCGAAAAATTGAGTGAAAAATAAAAAAAAAGTTTTTAAATTTTTTTCCAATATTTTGATTTTTTTTCAACATTAAATTGAGTTTTTCAGCTTTCTAGATTTATTTTGCGAAAGAAAAAATTTAAATTCTTCAAAAAAAAATTTTTTTTTCAATTTTAGGCCGATTTTTGTCAATTTTCATGCATTTTCCCTCATTTTTCCTGCATATTTCCCCAATTTTTCCAGATTTTTCCCAGTTTTCCCTTTATTTTCAGAGCACTAATAGGCCAGGGCGGCACACCGACTCCATCCGGCGGCGGAACCCCCAATAACTCGGAATTCGACGTCAAACAGAACCTATTGGCTTATCAGAGACACTTTGACACCGCCGCTTATCCGTATATCAATGATGTGAATTGTTATGAAAAATTGAGCAAAATCGGACAGGGAACTTTTGGGTTAGTTGGTTTTAAAAATTGAAATTCAAAAAAAAAATTTTTTTGAAATTTTTTTCAAAAAATTTTTTTTTATTTTTTGAAAAAATATTTTTTGTTCAATTTAATTTCCCGCCAAAATAAATCATTCGAAAATTGAAAAAAAAATTTAATCTAAAAAAAATTGAAAAAAAAATTTTATTCAAAAATTTTTTTTTTATTTGAAATTTAAAAAAAAATAAATTCAATATTAATTTCAAATTTTCCGCCAAAATTCCATAATCAATTTTAAAAAATTTGAAAACACTATTTTTTGATTAAAAAATTTTTTTTTCCGAAATTTTTTACAATTTTCTCATTTTTCCAGAGAAGTCTTCAAAGCGCGATGCAAAACAACTGGTAAAATCGTTGCCTTGAAAAAGATCCTAATGGAAAACGAGAAAGAAGGATTTCCGATTACGGCACTTCGAGAAGTCAAGATGTTGGAGCAGTTGAAACATGGGAATGTCACCGATCTCATCGAAGTGTGCAGTACCAAAAGTGAGTCGATTTTTATGAATTGGGTCTCGCCACGAAAATGGTCTCCGGCGGTTTTATACCATTTTCTGATGAAAACGAGTGAAAAGCCATGATTTTCAATGATTTCCCATCAAATTCCAGCAGTTTCCCACCGATTTTCAGTACAATCCATGATTTTTTGAGATTTTAGCCGTTTTTCACCAGAATCACGTCATTTTCTCTGGAAAACGGTGGAAAATGCTAGAAATTGATGAGAACACTTATTTTCATCAGAAAATGTGACAAAATTCTTGTTAGAAGCCGTATTTACCATTTTCGTGGAGAGACCCATCGAGTAAACTCAGAAAATAATGAATAAATCGATAAAAATCCAGTAAAATCACTGACAAATCACGGTTCCGCTGCATTTTTCCTCAAATTGCCTCAATTTTCACAAAATCCCTCTCGTAAATCTATCCCCGTAAATCTACACTAGCTCCTATTAACCTGGCCGTAAATCCAGCTGGAAATCTGAAATTTCCTTCGTAAATCTACATCAAAAGCAGTAAAAAACATTCAAACCAGGTCCTAGTAAATTTAGCCGTAAATTCATATAAGCCGCCGTAAATCCACCCAGTAAACCTACACTGGGTCCAATGAGTTTGACCATGAATCTGCACCAACTTGTCCAAAATCTACCATTGAATCCTCACTCAAAGCTAGTAAATCTACCCAGGAAACCTATGGCACTTGGCACATTGCCAAGGCTAGTGGGTCTCGCCACGATTTGAAAAAAAAAAATCTCTACCTCGTAAGTCTACACTAGCGCCAATTGACCTGACCGTAATTCCACTCAAAAATTCAAAAATCCCCCTTGATGAACCCGATTTTTTGGCCTTTGGCACATTGCCAAAGCCTGTGGGTCTTGCCACGATTTGAGGAAATAGCATGGGGAAATGAGAGACGCAGAGAAAAGTACCGTATTTCTACTAAAATTCAAAAATCCCCTCTTTCAACCCCTCATTCACCTATTCCAGCGACCGCCCACGGCGCCAAGGACCGTACCACATTCTACCTTGTCTTTGCCTTCTGCGAACACGACCTCGCCGGTCTCCTCAGCAATCAGAAGGTCCGGATGTCACTGGTGCACATCAAGACGCTGATGAAGCATCTGATACAAGGACTCAACAAACTGCATCGGAGCAAGATTCTGCACAGAGACATGAAGGCGGCCAACGTGTTGATATCCCGGGAGGGAGTGCTGAAATTGGCCGATTTCGGACTCGCAAGACCGTTTGTGCAGAGAGAACGTGAGTTGATTTGGAAAATTTGAAATTATTGGGTTGGGTCTCGCCACGAAAATAGGTTCCTAGCTTCTGGACAGTAAAAATGGGTAAAATGACATGAATTCAAGCGTTTTCAACCAATTTTTGAGCTCCAAAACACGAAATTTCTGGTCTTTTGCCACCTTTCTCTCAAAAAACCTAGTTTTCTAGCATTTCCACTGTGCTCCTAAGAAATGATTCTCGTGAAAAACAACAAAAATCTTCAAAAGTCATGGAATTTATTGAAAATCGATAGGAAACTGCTGGAATTTGATGGGAACCTATTATCGTTGCAACTCAAAAGTTCATCGGGTAGATTTACGGAGTTGCGGGTCTCGCCACGCGCGAAAGCAAAACGTGCTGCGCCTTTAAAGTACGGTAGTTGCGCAATTTGTCTTTTTCCACTATTTTTCCTCATTTTCCTCGGGTTTTCAACCGATTTTCGCATTTTTTACACGGAAAATACTTTTTTTGTGCTTTTTTTGATGTAAAAAATGCGAAAATCGGTTGAAAACCCGAGGAAAATGAGGAAAAATAGTGGAAAAAGACAAATTGCGCAACTACCGTACTTTAAAGGCGCAGCACGGTTTGCTTTCGCGCGTGGCGAGACCCGCAACTCCGTAAATCTACCCGATGAACTTTTGAGTTGCAACGATAATATTGAAAATCATGTTTTTTCACTCATTTCCATTAGAAAAAGTGTCAAAACCTTGCCAGAAATCATTTTCGTGGCGAGACCCATAAGGTGACGTCACGGGACGAAAATATTTGGATTCTGAAGGTTCTAGAATTCAGAAGCCTCTGAAAGCGATTCTAGATGTCCCAATGGACCATCGGATTCAGATATTTTAGAATTCTGATGTTTGGGTCCCGCCACGAAATCCGCTACAATAACCCCGTATTTCGAAAAATTCAAATTTCCCGCTTTCCAGTCTCGAGTCAGCCCCGCCCACTTTACACCAATCGAGTCGTGACCCTTTGGTACCGCCCACCGGAGCTTCTCCTCGGAGATCGTCAATACGGTACTCGGATCGATGTCTGGGGAGCCGGATGCATCATGGCCGAGATGTGGACACGGCAGCCGATCATGCAGGGAGACACCGAACAGAGACAGTTGCAACTCATCTCGGCACTTTGTGGATCTATTAATAAGCAGGTAAGAGGGAAATGGGTCTCGACACGAAAATGGGGGTTTTTGGGCGAAATCTTGATAGTTTTTCTGGTGGAAATGGGTAGGAAAAAAGATTTGAAGATGACTGATACGGAATTAGTGATTGTGGAATTTTTTGAAATGGGTCTCGCCACGAAAATGAGTTTGGACTGAATTTCGGTACTTTTTCTATTGGAAATGGATCAAACACTAGAAAAAATGGCCCAAAGGCCCTAGAAACCCCGTTTTCGTGCCGAGACCCATTAGGTTGAAAGCACAAGGGGATGGGTCAGGCATGGGTCTCGCCACGAAAATCGGGTTTTAGGGCTTTTGACCCTGATTTTGCCGTTTTGCTATTAGAAATGCGTGAGAAAAATGAGAAAAATGACATGACTGATACTTGATTAGTGATTTTTGGAATTTTAGAAATGGGTCTCGCCACGAAAGTGGTATCCAGAGCTTCTGGACACAGTTCTGGTACTTTTTCTGTTGAAAATGGATCAGAATCGATAAATTCAGTGTATTTCAATCAATTTCCAGCAATTTCTAATGGATTTTTGCGAAAATCATGAAAATTCAGGCTTTCCCCCAAAAAACCGATGAAAATTGGTGGAAATTGATTGGAATTCACTGAATTCATTGATTTTCACCCTTTTCCAATAGAAATGAGCCCAAATTTGGCTCAAATGCTCAAGAAATCGTTTTCGTGGCGAGACCCATTAGGCACAAGGTGGGTCTCGCCACGAAAATAGGCTTCAGGGTTTCTGGGCCAAATTTTGGTACATTTTCTGTTGGAAATGAGTAAAAATCAATGAATTATGTGGTTTTTCGGGTTGTTCAGGTTTTCCCCCAAAAAACCGGTAAAAAAACGCTGGAAATTGATTGGAATTCACAAAATTCATCGATTTTCACCCATTTTCAATCTAAAAAGTGTCAAAATTTGGCTCGAACCGTTTTCGTGGCGAGACCCATCGATTCAGTCATTCAGAATCCTCCTAAATATACCATTTCCCCATTTTCCAGGTCTGGCCCAAATGCGAGCAAATGCCACTCTGGTCCGCCATGGCCCAAGAGCCCAACTCTGCCCTCCCACAAGGCAAACCCCGTCAACTTCGAAACAAGATGAAACAACTGATGAAATGTGACATGCCGGACGGAAAACCAGCGGTAAGACTCCTCCAGAACACCCCCATCTCACCCATCAAAAGCCCTATTTCCAGGATCCGAAGGCGAAGCCAAATGAGCCGGTGGCCACTGATAACGATGCGATGAACCTGCTCGACGCGCTGCTCTGCATTGATCCCGAGAAACGGCCGTCGGCTGAGGAAGCCGAGGATGACATCTGGTTCTTCAAGAATCCCATACCGCAGGCGAATGTTCAGGATTTGATGGATACCGTGCCGGTTAGTGATTTGGAGGGGGTATTGGGGGGGGGGGATTGTAGAAAAATGAGATTCAGGGAATCTGAAAATAATCAGTGATTCTGAAGGTTCTGGGATTCTGAACTTCTGAAGCCGTTTTTCGATTTTTGGAATATCTAGAACTCTAGGATTTAGGATTCTGGAAGTGGTTAAGATTCTGGAGATTCTTGATTCTGAAAGTTCTGGGATTCTAGGATTCTAAACTTCTGGAGCCATGTTCCGATCTTCATAGTCTCTAGAAGTCCAGAATTTGAGGGTTTCTGGAGATTTAGAAAGGATTCTGAAATTCTAAGATTCTGGGATCCTGAATATCCTGAATTCTGGGAATCTGGGCTTCTGAAGCCGTATGTCGATCTTCAGAATATCTATAATTCTAGGATTCAGGGATTCTGGAGGTATTGGGACTCTGAAGATTTTGAGAGGAATCTGGAATTCTGCTAATTTTCTGAGATTCTGAGCTCCTGAAGCCGTGATTCGATCTTCAGAATATCTAGAAGTCTAGGGTTCAAGCAATTCTGAATTCCAGGAATTCAGAAGCCTCTAACCTCAAAAATTTGATCCTCCAGCGATTCTGACTGTCCTGAACCATCAGATACAAAGTCACCTAATGGGTCACGTCACAAAAATGGTTTTTTGGCCAAAATACGGCTTCTGACCAGGGTTTTGTTATTTGTTCTGATGAAAACGAGTGTTTTTCATCAATTTCTAGCATTTTCCACCGTTTTCCCGAGAAAATGAAGTGATTCTGGTAAGAAACAGCTAAAATCCCAAAAAGTCATGGATTGTACTGAAAATCGATGGGAAACTGCTGGAATTCGATGGGAAATCATTGAAAATCATGTCTTTTCACTTATTTTCATTGGAAAAATTGACAAAACCAGCCAGAAACCATTTTCGTGGCGAGACCCATCAGGTGACTCAGCGCGGAAGGGCAATTTTTGGATTCCGAAAGTTCTGGAATTCCTGGAATTCAGAAGCCTCTAAAATTCTGAATGTCCTAATTGATCATCAGATACATATAATTTTGAATTTTGAAGTTTGGGTCCCACCACGAAAACCCTTACCGTATTCCTTCCAGACCTCCCAATTCGAGTACACCGTCGGCAAAGGAGCCCACGCGAATCGCGGCCGTCAACACAACAACCAGCCACGGCCCCACCAACAACGCCCGTCCCAAGCCATCCCGGCCGGACAGTACAGGGACACCATCTTCTAAATTCCCAGTGGAATTCCCACCCGGAAATTCAAATTTCCCGCCGCCCATCATTCCATTGCAAAGCTCCTCTTCTGAGCAGAAAACCGGCCGAAACTTGTTCAATTCGTTGCATTAATTCCGCCCCTTTCCTCATTTTTACTGTTTTAGAAACAAGTGCGCTCCACTGCACTTTTTGGTGTTTTTATGTGATTTTTTGTGGTCCCCCTGTCCCTGGAAACTCTTTTTTCTCCCTTTTTTTCCCATTTTTTTGAAATTCGCGCCTGATTTGTCATCATGTTCTCGCCCTCTTTCTCCTTTTTATTTCTCTCTACTGAATCCTATTCGTTTTCGATTTCCTTTTCCCCACCCTCACCGCCCCTTCCCGTTTACCCTTCATGGATCTTTTCTGATAAAATTTTTAAAATTTCAAAGTTGGTTTTGCTTTTTTCTGGAAGAATTTGGGGAAAATGGGATTTGGCTTTTGAGGACTGAATTCGGAAAGTCATTAGGTGGATTTGGAATTCACTTGTTATCAGTGAAGAAGCTTTGATCAGATAATTCGGTGATTATCTTATCAGCTATCAGTGATAACAAAAAGTTGTCAACTGATAAAGTGATTCTCTTGAAATTTGCTACAACTTTGTAATTGATCACTTTTTGCTATCACTGATAACTGCTAAGTTATCAGCTCTGAAACTTTTATCATGTTGTTCGGCGATTATCTCATCTGGTATCAGTGATAGCAAAAAGTTGTCAACTGATGAAATGATCCTTTTGACATTTTCTACAACTTCGTAGTTGATCACTTTTTGCTATCACTGATAGCTGATAAGATATCAGTTCCTAAACTTTGATCAGATTGTTCGCCGATTATCACACTTATATTTATTCTAAAAAACTCAATTGACTGCTTTTTATCATTTCTATCAGACAGTCAGTTATCCCATCTGAATAGGTGTGAGCTTCGGTGGAATAACTTCCGAATACCGGCGACTGTACGATGAGATGGATTCGAATAACTTTGTGGTAAGAAGATGTGCTGGACACTATACAGTTTTCCCCAAGTTCTTCCACTACGAGAGTCCATTCTGACAAAGTTTACGCTGTAACCAATCCGTTCTTACCGGTCCTATCAATACTTTACCACTACGATGCAATCGCGCTCCACCGTACACCCATTCAAATGCTTCTGTTCTTCTTCTTTGTCCGTCGCTCGATTAGTTAGTCAGATAATCTAACGTCACATCACCAAAATTGGCTACTATATTGACTAGCTGACGCGCTAGATTGGCTAACAGCAGGAGACCCCTCAATCCTTCTGATTTGTCTCTCAGCGATCGGTTGCTCATTCCTTTCCTCCTCCTCCAGTTTCACATATTCTCTCCAACAAAATCTACGAAATGGCAAAGCGTCGTACCAATGATTCGATGAAGAATGCCAAGAAGCCACGAATTGATCCGGCTGAATCAGTTGTGCCAAAAGGTTAGTTACAATTCCCCCTGTTTTCACAGTAAATCTTTCCTTTCAGCCCCTCAAAACGCCAAGCCATCGGCTCCGATCCCACTCTCCAATATTCCATTCAACCTACCGTTTCCGATGTTCAAACAGGTCTTTGGAAGCCTCAGTCCAGCTGACATGTAAGTTTTCAAACTATATATCCAAGAAACAAGTTCTCAATTTCAGCATGCAATTCATCTTATCGTCGACCACTTCCTTCAACTTTCTCCACAATAATCTCCACGTCCCGGCGTCTCGAATCGAGTTTAGCAACAGCCGTACCAATGACTTCTGTATCCTCATCAATACGCCGAATGGAACCCCTTGCTCAATCGAAATTCGGTCAAAACGCATGGGAGAAGAAGTCACAGAGCAAATATGGGGGAGAGCTGCAAAGATGTCGATGCACAACACTTTCGGAACGGATTGTATCGATCTGATTTTTGAGAAACGTCACGACACCAGGATGGTAGCACTGAAGATGAGCAAATTTGTACTGAACGTCTTCAAAACGGACAACATCGACATGGAGAACTGCGGCACTGACAACATCTTCAATTGCGTCAAAGGAGTTCAAAGCTTTGGAAAAGTGTCGATCAGATGGGATACTCCAGGCAGTATGAACCTCGAGAAGCTTCAGTGGTTCCTGGAGACCCTGCCAGCCGATGCGATGTGTCTCGAAGTCTTCCTGCCACGTATCAAGTACACTGGAGCAATCAACAAGAGGATTCTGAAGACTTCGTATGCGAGTTGGCTCACAGGAGAGTCACTGCTGAAGATGAACTGTGAGACACTGATTGCCAGTGGAACAAAGCTCACCGCCACTGACCTCAATATGTTTATCGACGAATGGAAGACGAACACGGATAAGTTCTGGAATCTGGAACTGATCCACCTTCAACAACACGAAAGGTTCCCTATTGATC
Organism: Caenorhabditis becei; assembly: GCA_900536315.3. Taxonomy (NCBI): domain Eukaryota; kingdom Metazoa; phylum Nematoda; class Chromadorea; order Rhabditida; family Rhabditidae; genus Caenorhabditis; species Caenorhabditis becei. The sequence continues at coordinate 349,566 of LR539525.1, forward strand.
CGGAGGAATTGAACCTGGAAAAGTGGCCGCCAAGTGGAGAATACCCCGAGAACATTGAGGTCCTGAATCCAGAGAACACGTGGTTCTGCAAGAGAGGAGACATGCTGGCGACACTCGAACTCCGTGATGACAACGTTGTCATGTTCTGTGTGTGGCACGAAGAGTTTCTGACAAAGGAACTCGACCATCATTCGGAGCCGGAACGCGTGAGAAAGCTGTTGAGTGGAAGGTACCTATCCGAGTGAAATTGGACGTTTCCACTGAATAATTATCAATCTTAATCAAATTATCTATTTGTACTTCCTTTTCCAAACCCAATATGCTTCTTTTCTATTTTCTTATTGTTCCCTCTGTTTCTTATCTTCTTCTCCTGACTGACTCGTTCATTTTGTCTTGTATTTGTTCTAATAAACTTAAATGACTCCTTTTTATCATTTTTCATCAGAGAAATCACGTATCCATCTGAACAGATGTTCCCTGGGGAATATGGTAGATTTTTCGAGATTGGCGCCCGGGCATCGTTTTCTATCACTGATAATTGATAAGATATCAGTTGTGGAACTTTGAACATATTGTTCCGCGATTATCTCATCTGGTATCAGTGATAGCAAAAAGTTGCTAACTGATGAAATGATCCCCATGAAATTTGCTACAATTTTGTAGTTGATCACTTTTCGCTATCACTGATGGCTGATAAGATATCAGTGGATCAGAAAATTGCTAATGTATTTTTCGATTAAAGGCCGATTTCCCAATGAAGCCGACTTTCCAATTTGTCATTTTTGTGAAAACTAGTCCCCAGCTTCATGTCGTAAATTGATGTGCATGTCCGCAATCTGTCGTCGCGGTGTGTGCAGACAACTGGCCCGCCGCGAACATCTGCCAGCTTGTCCTCCAGATCTTAAGACAAAAGGCAAATGAAGCTTTTTTCCTCGTAATTGGCAACTTTTCGAAAATATTTGCATTTCTTCCAGTGCTTTTCTACTGTTTCAGAGATTTTTCGCCATTTTTCAACAGATCACCTGATGGGTCTCGCCACGAAAACGATTTCTGACCAAAATCCGGCTTCTGAGCAAAGTTTTGACACTTTTCTGATGAAAAAGTGGGAGATCAAGCAGTTTTCAACCGGCTTTTGTAGTTTCCTTCGAAAAATTGGTGGAAACTTTGTCTTTACAGCCAGAAACTGTTTTCGTGGCGAGACCCAAGCAAATCTTACTGTAGATTCCGCTGCGAATCTAATTTTGTTTTTGAGAACTGATAACTGATAAGATATCACCTATTGAATGTTTCTATTTCTCAGACTCTGCCTCCGTCACTGCCACAAGGAATTCAAGGAGCACATTGAAAAATCGATGATCGTCTTTGAGCGACTCACATTTCACTTGTGCGGAAATGAATATCTAGAGGACACTCCTGAACAGTTTTTCAATTCTCTTAAGTCATCATCAATTGTTCATGTGAAAACACTTTCCTTGCACTTCCGAAAGAGTTTCGCAAGGGACGATCGAGATTTCGGGAAGCTCAAAGCGGCGTTTTTGGATGAGTTCCAAACGTTCTTGAGGCGACTGAAAGGAAAACTCCACGTGGAAAAGCTTGTGATGGAGAATGCGGGAAATCACAGAGAAGTTCTTCAAGTGTTGCCGTACCTGCAACCCGGAACCCTCAAGAAGATCCAGTTTCTTCACAAACCGTTGAGCGGGAACAACGGTCATGTCACGATGAATCTCCGACAGATTGCCCAGACGGAGCAGTGGAAACAGGCAAAGGAGTGGGACATGTACGTCCTTTCCATCGATTCGCCGTTCCAGAAGTGGAAACACTTCTCGAAGATGCGATTCTCGTACGAATTGCCGGTGGAGAAGCTCGGTGAAATGATGAAGGTGAGCTTTTGAAATGATTATCTTATCAGCTATCAATGATAGCAAAAAGTTGTTAATTGATGAAATGAACCTCTAGAAATTTGCTACATTTTTGTAGTTGATCACTTTTTGCTATCACTGATAGCTGATGAGTTATCAGCTGTTGAACTTTGGGCAAATTGTTAGATGTGTATCTTATCAGCTATTAGTGATAGCAAAAAGTTGTCAATTGATGAAATAATTGTTTTGAAATTTGCTACAACTTTGTAGTTGACCACTTTCTGCTATCACTGATAAATGATGAGTTATCAGCTGTTAAACTTTGAGCAGATTGTTCAGTGGTTATCTTATCAGCGATCAGTGATAGCAAAAAGTTGTCAATTGATGAAATGATTCTCTTAAAATTCGCTACATTTTTGTAGTTGATCACTTTTTGCCATCACTGATAGCTGATAAGATATCAGCTGTTGAACTTTGAGCAAATTTTCGGTGATTATCTTATCAGCTATCAGTGATAGCGAAAAGTTGTCAACTGATAGAATGATCTTATTAATATTTGCTACAACTTTGTAGTTGATCACTTTTTGCTATCACT
>LR539525.1:352132-378601 GCA_900536315.3 Caenorhabditis becei
GTTGATCACTTTTTGCTATCACTGATAGCTGATAAGATATCAGCTATGAAACGTCAACATATCTGTTTTTTCAGCACTTCATCGCCAGTCCGAGTTTCCAAACGTGCGAGATCAAAAGTTACGTGATGCAATACGTCGACTGCCAATCTTTCGTCCGCTTCTTCACACAGTACAATCCATCCATAACTTCCAAGCGCATCAACAACTATTTCTCTGGCATTATCTTCAGAATTGATGCTGGCGATTTCGTAGTGAAGGTTCTGTTGAAGACGGGCCGGATTCTGATCGAGAAAGTCAAGAAGAGCGAGGATGTGAAAGAGACAGGACGGAACATTGTGAGATTGGAGCCAGTGGAAGCCATAGTCGAATATAGAAACACGGGGTTTTTTTTCCGACCCTGTTTGAATTTCCCGCCAAAAATTTTCTACCTAAAATAATTTTTTTAACGGCTGTTTAGGGAGGCCTAATGAATTTCGAAGAAAAAAAACGTTCCGAAGGTCCTAATAAAACATTATTCAGGACTTCGGTACTTTTTAGTCCGGTACATCTCGCGCAATTTGAGCCGCATTGTCGTTCGCAATGGAGCGCGAATGCTAAAAATGTCGGGAAAAACACCCCGTGTAGAAAGTATCTGTGTTTTTGAATTGTTGAACTTGAATTGAATTGTGACTGAAATTGAATAACTTCTTCTATGTAATCGAAATTATCGCATTAACCTTTTTTCCTTTGTTTTTCCTGGTTATTCCGCAATTTTACCTTTGTCTTCACATTTTGCAGCAGAAATTGCCGAACAATTTCCTGAACTCATCGAAAAATGTATTTTCATTCAATTTCACCAATAAATGCTCATAAATACCTTGTAAAACCACCCAGAAATTGTCAAAATTCCAAAACCGTTGTGAGACCTCCTGACAAAAAGCGATATGCGCCTTTAAATTTCGCGACAGTACCCTCAGTGAGATTTTTCTAGATTTGTCGTGATTTCCTTGCGATTTTCGGGGTTTTCCCATAATTTTCTTAGAGATATTTAGCGAATTTTTGTTCTAGTCATTAAAAAGTGTGTTTTTCTTTATTTCTACAATTAAAAACTTAGAAATTCCTTCAAAAACCACTCAAAAATCGCAAAATTTCAAAATCGTTGCGAGACTTTAAAACAAAAAACAGCATGTGCCTTTAAGTTTCTCTACAGTACTCTCCATGATATTTCTCTAGATTTGTCGTGATTTTCTTGCGATTTTGACAGTTTTCCCTTTGATTTTCTCAAAGAATTTCTGCAAATTTGTGTTCTAGTAATTGGAAAGTGTGTTTTCCTTTCATTTTTACCAGTAAACACTCAAAAATTCCGTCGAAAACCACCGAAAACCCGGAAATTTCACAACATTGTCAATAGAGCGCGCTTGCATCCCGCCACCTCAACACCAACAAAACCGGCTTTCTGCTGGCCGTTTTCATCGATATTTTCGGCGATTTGTCACGGATTCTGGTTTCGTTTCTCCACTTCCGTCTTTGTTTTAACCTTCCAAATCATCAGAAACCCACAAAACCCACTGAAAAATCGATAATTGCAGAGAAATTCGTCCAAAAATGGAGGCGCTTCCGAATATGTTGATGATTGCTCCGCAGTTTCGCACTTCCACAATGTCTTATGACAATATTCCGTATAGTGAGTGGAGATTGCAGATGAAAGAGGTAAAAATGGGAAAAATTTTGGAAAATTTGAGAAATTTTGGGATTTCAGTTCATTTTGATGAATTTTCAAACGGATCCACATGAATATGACGCCCCGATGGATGAATTGGTACAGTTGAAATATGTGAGTGTTTTTATCAAAAAAATGACAGAAAATAAACGGAAAATAGCAAAAAATCCGAGAAAAAACGGTGAAGACAAAAAATTTTCAAAAAAAACAATTTTTTTTTCGAATTTTCTAAATTTTTTGATTGTTTTTTGTTAATTCTAAACCAGAAAATTCAGAAAAAAATATTCAAAAATCAAAATCAATTTTTAAAATATTGAATTAAAAATTTTTCAAAAATTTTCCAGACAAAATTGGAAAAAAAATGTTTTCTCAGCTTCTAAATTTTTTTAAATTTTCTTTTCATCGAAAGGAATTAATAAAAACCGGAAATTCAAAAATTCGAAGTCAAAAAATGTTTCAAAAAAAAAATTTTTTTTTACCCAAAATTTTTTTTTACATTTTTCCAGATTCCTGAATATTTTTTTAAATTTCTAAACATCTTCGAAAATTCCCTAAAACTCAAAATCCAACAAAAAAAATCAATACTTCCCTTTGTATTTCCAGGAAGCCAATATTCCGAGTGCGACGGTGGAGCAAATGTGCAAATTGAAGCGATACTACGGCCAGTTGTGCATGATGCAGAAGCGATTTCCGATGAGTGCCGGCGGAGCACTGGAGACGCCGTTTACATGGTAAGATATGATTTTTGATAGAAAAATGAATTTGAAGAAATTTTTTAAGTGAAATTTGGCGAAAAACGGTCAAAATTCATCAATTTTCAATTCAAGAATCAAAAAAAATAGTTTTGAGAATTTCAAATCAATTTCCTATCAAAACAACTAAATCCCGACGTTTCCCAGCCATTTTCTGCCATTTTTACATTAAAAAAATTTTTCCCTTCAAAAAATCAATAAATTTCCCCAATTTTCCCGTTCAGGAACGACGGTCTGGTTGATATGAGAAGTGCGAACAGTGAAGTGACAATCAGTGATATCGAATTCGAAAAAGCGTCGGTTATGTTTAATATTGGGGCGTGTCATGCCCAATACGCCATCGAACAGCCCAGGGATTCGCAGGATGTAAGGGAAATTGATTTTTTGAAAAATCAAAAAAAAAATTTTCACCTAAAAATTTCAAAAAAAATTCCTGAAATTTCCAAAAATATGAAAAAAATTCTGAAAAATTCCAAAAGTTGTCCTGATCATCCCAAATTTTTTCGGCGTTCCTAACCTTGAAAAATAGCTGAAATTACTGAAAAAATTGGAAAATGTTTTTTAAAAAATTGGAAATTGTGAATTTTTCTGTGATTTTTGAAATTTTGAGCCATTCTATCAATCCATAAAAAAAAATTATTTTCCAATTTTTCTCGATTTTTTTTTCAAATTTTTAAAAATTTTTTCAGATTTCTTGTCTAATTTTAATCTCATTTTAAAATTAAAAAAAAATTTTTGACTTATTCATTTTTTTTCAATACTGTATTATCGTTGTATTTCAAACTGAGAGTGCGGCACACTTTTTTCCGAACGACACTCCGCGATATCTCGCCACGAGCGAAAGCGCCTTTCGGCGGGATACTGTAATTTTTTATTGCGAATTTTCACTTTTTTCATTGATTTTCCACCGATTTCTCGCGTTTTTTTGCATAAAAATCATAAAATATGATATTTCCGATGTATATCGGTAGAAAATTAATGAAAAAAGTGAAAATTCGCAATGAAAAATTACAGTATCCCGCCCGAAAGGCGCTTCCGCTCGTGGCGAGATATCGCGGAGTGTCGTTCGGAAAAAAGTGCGCCGCACTCTCAGTTTGAAATACAACAATAATAAAAATTTTTTAATTTTAGAAATTAAAAAAATTACAAACAATTTTTAATATTATCGTTGCAACTCAAAAGTTCATCGGGTAGATTTACGGAGTTGCGGGTCTCGCCACGCGCGAAAGCAAAATGTGCTGCGCCTTCAAAGTACGGTAGTTGCGCAATTTGTCTTTTTCCACTATTTTTCCTCATTTTTCTCGGGTTTTCAACCGATTTTCGCAGTTTTTACACAAAAAATACTCTTTTTGTGCTTTTTTTGATGTAAAAATAGCGAAAATCGGTTGAAAAACCTAGGGAAATGAGGAAAAATAGTGGAAAAAGACAAATTGCGCAACTACCGTACTTTGAAGGCGCAGCACGTTTTGCTTTCGCGCGTGGCGAGACCCGCAACTCCGTAAATCTACTCGATGAACTTTTGAGTTGCAACGATAATAAACAATCAAATAAAAATAAAAACTTAATTTCCAATTTTTTCCAGAGCATCAAATCGGCGTTTATGCACTTCCAATACGCCGCGTACGCCTTCGAACAGTTGAATACGTTCCGAAATTCGGAAATCTTCTATCCATCTGTCGATCTTGACGCCAATGTCATTTTGTTCTTCTACAAGGTTTTGATAGTGAGTTTTTTTGATTTTTCTCTTCAATTTTTAAAAATCTCAGCGAAAAATCAATTTTTGGTTGAATTTGATTGATTTTCATTGGAAAAATGGTTTTTTCCACTTTTTTTCAATTCCCAATTCTTTCAGGCCCAAGCCCAAGAATGTCTTGTCCAGAAGAGTCTTCTGGACAATCGGAGCCCGATTGTGGTGTCAAGATTGGCCCTTTGGGTTCAGGAGACATTCGATGCGGCCGCCAGAATTGTCGACGAGTGGACCGTCAATGTGCCAGAGTCCTTGCAGAGGGTAGGCGGAAACTTTTTGAGAATTTGAACAAATAGAAAAAATTTTGTAGAAATTGATAGAAATTGATAAAAATAGATAAGAATGAAGCTATTTTCAAAAAATTTATTTTTAAAAATATTGAATTAAAATTTGAATAAAATTAATAAAAAATTTTTAGTTATTCAATTTTTTTTTCCATTTTTCCAAATTTGTCATCTGATTTTTTGAAAAAAGTGGAAAAATACCATTAAATTTGAGAAAATGATAGAAAATGTTCTAGCTGTTCCTATCAGATGGGTCTCGCCACGAAAACGGTGTTTAGTGCTTTTGGGTCCACTTGTGGTATTATTCCTATTGGAAATGAGTGAAAATAGCTGAATTCAGTGGATTCCATTCAAATTCCAGCATTTTCTGCTGGTTTTTGGGGGAAATTATGATGAAAAGTCTGAAAATCCATGATTTTCCCGAAAACCCAGTAGAAATTGCTGGAATTTGATTGCAATACACTGAATTCAGCTATTTTCCCCCATTTTCAATAAAAAAAAATGACAAAATTCGGGCCAGAAGCCCTAGAAATAGTTTTCGTGGCGAGACCCATGATTTTTTGAAAGTTGAAGATTTTAGAATCAATCTAAAAATTCCATTTTTTTCCAAATTCTCTAGCTTGTCAATTTTTATAAAATTCTACTGAAAAAAACTAAAAGTTGAAAAACTTCACTCCAGAATCAAACAAAATCAATACTTTCTCACAGAATGCTCCTCATTTTCCCCATTTTTTCTTATTTTTCCTCATTTTCTCCCCGATTCCTTATCTTCAATTTTTGCAGTACTACGAGCGTCTGTGTCGTGTGAAAAGTGACATGTACGGAGTGATTGCCTACATGTCCCTGGGTGACCATGCCGAAAAAGAGGAACGTAAAATGGGATTCCGACTGCAGTACTACAATTTGGCAGCCAAGTACATGGCCAATGTGAACAACGAGAAGAGGCTCAGAGATCGGTATCCAGAACTGTTTGTCACGGCCAACTTTTTGAATGATGTCATTTGTGCAAAGTGGGTTTTTTTTTAAAACAAAAATGGGAGGGAAATTGAATTTTAGACATTTCAAAAATTACGGTAATTTGAAAAAGTCAAGTTTACGAATTTGAAAATTCAAAAAAAAATTTTTTTATCAAATTTTCAATAATTGAATAATTAAAAAAAAGTTTTTCTTTAGAATTACAAAAAAATTAAGGGGGAAATCGAACTAAAAAAATTAAAATTTTGAATAAATTTTAAAACATTTCAAAAAATCTGAAATTTTTTCTAAAAAATTTCTGAGAATTGTGGTATTTTTGAAATCAAGTTAGCCGGAATTTTGAAAAAATTCCAAAAAAAAATTTGTCCTTAAATTGTCGTTTTGAAAGTCAGTAATTCTCAAAACTTTTGGAAAAATTCTAAAAATTAGAAATTCAAGAATTCTCGAATTTTCGGATCCAGGAGCTGGGATTCAGAATTTGAAAAATCTGGAAATTTGGAAAATGTGATTTTCAGAAATTCAAGAAATTCTTTAATTCTGGAAACCGGAATTCCAGTATTCTGCACTTTTCGAATTTTAGGATATGGGAGCTTGGATTCAGAATTTCAGAAATCGAAAAACTTTGGGAATCTGATTTTCAGGAATTCTCTCAAGAATTTCTGAATTTCTGAAATGTTGAAATTTGAGATTCTGGACCGTGATTCCTTATTATTGATGTCCCAAGTCGAGTCAATCGGTGGGTCTCGCCACGAAAATGGTTTTTGGCTGCAAACCGGCTTCTGACCAGGGGTTTGTCACTTTTTCTGATGAAAATGAGTGTTCTCATCAATTTCCAGCATTTCCCCCCGTTTTCCCGAAAAAATGACGTGATTCCAGTGAAAAACCGCTAAAATCTCAAAAAGATTTTACTGAAAATTGATGGGAAACTGCTGGAATTTGATGGGAAATCATTGAAAATCATGTCTTTTCACTTATTTTTTATGGGAAAAAGTGACGAAATCTTGCCATAAAGCCGTATTTCAGCCGGAAATCATTTTCGTGGCGAGACCCACCAGGAATTTTAGCATTTCTACCTTCTATCCCCCAATTTCCCATATTTTCAGACAAAAGAACGCTGAAAAAGAGAACAACTTCATCTACCACGACCGTACCCCCTCTGTCGACGAGGCCATCACCGCCGCCATGAAGGACGGTGGTCCAATGTGCAAAGTGCGAACTCTCTCATTCGACCCCCTCGACGCTTCCGTCTGCGGTGCCGATCTCTTCGCCTCGCTCCTCCCACCTACCGTAATCGACGCCGCCAATCGCTACGAGACCCAAAAATCGGAACTCTACGCGTCGATCCGTGCCCAAGTGCAGGTCTTCGACGAACAACTCGATCAGGCACTTCAAAAAGCGGATTTCGATCGGTTGCGATGGATGTTGAACGAGGGCAAGAGCGCCGAGGCCATGTTCGAGATTCCCGAGGAACTGATGAAGCGCAACGCTGATATGACTGCTTATCCGGACTGTATCCCGAATCTTCTCGAGAAACTTCGCGAATCTTCCGACACTGCCAGGGTTGCCGAAGCCAAACTCAACACTTTGATCGCCAAACTCCGAGCCATCGACCTCCCGAGGCTCCGTGCTGATCAGGGATACACCCTTATCAGTAAAGAACTTGACAAGCTCGCCGAGCACTTGGCCCTAGCCAAGAGCAACAATGTCTCGTTGAACAAGGCCATTGCTCAGCACTCGGGCACCCTGCAGATCTTATCACTGCCTTGTATGGAAATGTGGCAGAAGATTGTGCCGGAACGGAAGGAGCACGAGGAGAGAGGTGGAATGAGCCAGGAGGAGATGCAGGTTGGTCATTTGGGGGTGTTTGCGGACTTGGGGATGGTACAGTAACCCAGAAAGCTTGATTTGATGGTTTTGGCCGGAATTTGGGTGTTTTTTGGGTTACGGTAGCTTTCAAAACTGTGCGATTTGGGTTTTGAGGGTGCTTGCAGACTCTTTGAAAATACAGTAACCATGGAGACACAATTTTCTAGTTTCGGCGGCAAATTGGACGTTTTTAGGTTACTGTAGCTTCCGGAAACGTCCATTTTTCAGAAATTTGGGTTTCTAGGGTACTGTAACTTCAGATTTGGGTCTTGGGGTGTTTACGGACTCACGAAGCTACAGTAACCATGTGAGCCTTATTTTGATCGGTTTTGGCAAAGATTTAGGTGTTTCTCGGGTTACGGTAGCTCCCTAAAATGATAGATTTCTATGTTGGGGTGTTTGCGGACTTTTTGAAAATACAGTAACCCTGAAGGCTCAATTTTGCAGTTTTGGAAGAGATTTGGGCGTTTTTGGGTTACTGTAGCTGCCGAAAACCTTCAGTTTCTCAAAATTTTATGTCTTGAGTGTTTGCGTACTTATTAGAGTCACAGTAATCCTGAATTTCAGAAATTTGGCAATTTCTGAACTTCTTGGGTTTACTGTAGCTCTGTAGAACAGTGTTTGCAGAATTTTCTAGCTACAGTAACCTCAATTTCAAATGCCCTCTTTCAGATCCGAAAAATGATTGAAAAGATTGTGGAAATGCGGTCTCAACGTGTCAAACTGGTCGAACAACTCGCCACTGACCTGAAAAACGACGATTTGTCGAAAAAGTTGATGGGAACGAACGAGCAGGGCGCGGAAGAGGTGCGGAACGCGGAAATTGCGAAACATTCCAAGACCCAACAGCTGATCCGCTTGAATACCGAGGCACAAGCACCGATTCTGAGGGCTTTTGCTGATGCAAATGCCGACTTTTTCGAGGAACGAATGGCGATGCAGACGGCGAAGGAGCAGTACGATCGGAAGGTTGTTGAGCTGGGAAACAGCTATGATGTGTATCGGGATGTGGCTGAGAAGTGTGAAGAGGGAGATGTATTCTACAGGCAACTCATGGCACGATGTGACCAATTCGCTGTTCCGATTCATGCCATGGAGGAGCAGTGTGAGTTTTCTGAAAGTTTTTAGTAGAAATTTTTGGGGAGTTTGAAAAATCTGAAAAATCTGGAATTCTGAATTTTGAGAAGAATACTTTTTTTGTTGAAAAAATAGAAAATCTGGAAATCTTAAAAATCTACATTCTGGAAATTTTTAGAATTTTGATTTTTATGAAATTCTTAAGATTCTGAAAACTTTGAAATTCGAAGATTTTTGAAAATTCTGAAAATATTCACATTTTTAGTTTTCTGAAATTCTGGTGTTTTTAAGAATTCTGAATTTTTTGAAATTGTAGATTTTTCTTTTTTTTTTCAGAATTCTGAAAATTTATGGAAGTCTGAAAATTGGAAAATTCACAATTTCTGGAAATTTCCCGATTTTTTGAAAAAAAAAATTCTAGAAATGTTTAGGATTCTGAAAATTCTGAAAAATTAAAAATTTTGAGATTTTCAAAATTACAGAGATTTTTGGAAGTCTGGAGATTTTTATAATTCTGAAATTTTTGAATTTTTAAGAATCAATTTTTATTGAATCTAAAATTTTTCAAAATTCTGAAAATGTAAAAATTCACAAATTCTGGAGATTCTAAAAATTTAGAAAATTCTGAGATTTTTTCACTCATAGAAATTTCTGAAAATCTGAAGATTTTCAGATTCTGAGTTTTTTTTTTGGGATTTTAGATTTTTCTGGAATTCTTCCATTCATTTTTCTGATTTTCCCCCCACTATTATTGCCATCCCGCGGCGAGTCACCTGATGGGTCTCGCCACGAAAATGGTTTCTGACTGAAATACGGCTTTCCGACAAGGTTTCGACACTTTTTCTGATGAAAATGGGGAAAATTAAAAGAATTCAATCATTTCCAATCAAATTTCAGCAGTTTCCACCGATTTTTAGTGAAAATTAGGTGTTTTTGGTAAAAAGCGGCAATATACCAAAAAATGCATGTTTCTGGTATGAAAATTGGTGAAAACTTCTGGAATATGATTGAAAATGATGAAATTTACCTCATATTACACATTTTCTTCAAAAAAAGTGTCAAAACCTTGTTCAGCAGCCGTATTTCAGCCAGAAACCATTTTCGTGGCGAGACCCGTCAGGTGACTCATCGCGGGATGACAATAATAATTTCCCCCAATTTTCCAGACCGCGAAGAAATGGAGAAAAAGGAGCAAGCCCAAAAAGAAGCCGAGCTCCGAATGCAGCAGATCCGGATGAGTCGAGAAGCTCAAAACGCCATGATGGACTTTGGAGGACCGGGACCCCACGGGGGACCACCCGGAGCACCACAGGGACCCCTTGGACCCCAATTCCGTCAACAGCCACCGAACACGTCATCTTCGCAGAGAGCTCCACGTCTTGGCGACTACCTGGAGACGTATCGGGCCAGGAAACAGAATCCGAATCTCCAGAATCCGCTTCAGATTCAGAATCCCGCGGATCAGATGCCCGATGAGCTCGGTGGACCGCCTTCTCCGACGCCTTCCAGTGTTTGTGACTTCCCGGCGGCACGTGGAGGCTCCAGAATCCCGATGACGTCGCCGAGATTTGCTCCCGGAGCTCCAGGAGCTCAAATGGCTCAAGGACCCCCAGGAGCCCCTTATCAGCCAGGATATCAGCCCCGTTATCAGCCAGCACCAGCTCCAGCTCCTCCAACGTCTTATCAGTCTTATCAGCCACCTCCTCAAGGGGCTTATCAGCCACATCAGACTTCTTATCAAACTTATCAACATCCGCCTCAAGGAGCTCCGATCTCGGCTCCGCCCCCTCCACAACAACAACATCATCAACATGTTCCGGCGGCTCATCAGAATCCGATGAGTCTTCAGAATCCTCAAGGACTTCAGAATCCCCAGAGACATCAGAATCCGATGCAACTTCAAGATTCTGGATATCAGAATCAGAATCCGCAGTTCCAGCAGCAACATCAGAATCCGCAAGGCCTTCAGAATCCTCAGGCACTCCAGAATCCAGGACCCCAAGGATATGGAGTTGCTCCTTTGGCTCCGCAAGCTCAAGTTGCTCCGCAGGCTCCATTCTCGGCTCCTGGACACTTCCAGCCTGGAAATCATAGAAATCAAGGATTCGGAGTGGAATCTGGAGCTTCTGGAGCACCAGGAAATGGATTTGGAGCTCAAGGAGCCGGTTTTCAAGCTCCTCCCTCTCATCAGATGACTTCTGGAGCCCCAGGACAGAATTCTGGAGCATTTGGAGCGCCACCAGCTCAACAGCCGTCTTCTGGAGCCCCTGGAGCTGGTTACCAAGCACCTCCAGCTCAACAAGCACCTCCTCAAGGATTCGGAGCCAATTCTGGAACTCCAGGAGCTCAGGGTTCTGGATTTGGAGCCCCTGGAGCACAAGGACATCAGAATTCTGGATTCGGAGCACCTCCCGTTCATCAGCCACCTTCTGGACAGAATTCTGGAGCATTTGGAGCCCCTGGAACACCGTCTTCTGGATTTGGAGCACCCACCTATCCCCCGGCTCAATTCCCAGCTCCTTCTCAAGCGAGCTCTGTGAATTCTGTGAACTCTTCTGCTCGTCAGACGCCTGTTCAGCCACCTGTTCAGCCGCAGCTCCAGAATCAGAATCCTCAACAGCTACTCCAGAATCCGCAACAGCAAAGTCTTCAGAAGCCCCCAGGATTCGGACCATCATCTCATCAGAATCCCCAGCAGATTCAGAATCAGAATCCCCAACAACCACTTCAGAATCCTGCTCATCAGAATCCACATCAGCAGACTCAAATTCCGCCAGGATTCGGACCATCATCTCATCAGAATCCCCAGCAGCCTCAGCAGCCACTCCAGAATCCCCAACAGCAGATTCAGAAACCTCCAGGATTCGGAGCTCCGTCCCAGCAGCCCCAACAGCAGTTTCAGAATCAGAATCCTCAGCAGTCCCAGCAACCACTCCAGAATTCAGCTCATCAGAATCCTCAACCACAAGGCCTTCAGAATCCACCTGCTCCACAACAACGCTTCCAGCCGACTCCAGGAGCTCCGTCGCCGTGGCACGCCACGCCCAATGAGTTGAAGGTGAGCTTCTGGAATTCTGAAGTTTCGGGATTCAGAAGCCCCCTCCCTTGGATTCTGATTTCAAGAATCCTAAAGTTTCGAGATTTTTGGGTCTTGAAGCGATTATCTTAATCTTAACCAAATTTCCCATTTCCCCATTTTCCAGACCCCCTGGAACGCTGTCCCCCAGTACCATGCTCCGACTCCGCCCATTTCATCTGCTCCGGCTCCGGCTCCGGCTCAAAATGCTCCAAATCCCGCCGTTCCAACTCACCCAACTCGCAGCAATGTGGACCTTTTGAGTGATCTTCTCGGCGATTTCAACTTGCCGCCGTCCATTCAGCCGAGTGTTCAGAACTGTGAGTTTTTTGGAAAAAATAAAGAATTCTAGACTTTTCTGACAATTTTGCCTCTCAAAACTGCCGCTTGCATTCAAAATTTCAAATTGGCGCGCGAGATATCTCGCAGCGAAAACTACAGTAAGATTTTTCAGTGTTTTTAGGCTTTTTTCAAGTTTTTTATACTTTTAAATCCCAAAAACACTGAAAAAATGCACGTCTTACTGTAGTTTTCGCTGTGAGATATCGTGCGCGCCAATTTTGAAATTTTGAATGAACTATACAATTTTCCAGCTGCTCAAGCCCCTCCTCCGGCCCTCCAACCCGCCCATCTCCAGCCCCAACAACCGGATTTTCGCTCGGCTCCCATTCAACTGGATCCGGGTAACAGACCCGTTGGAGCTGTTCCTCCGATGCCTCAACAGCCACAAAATGGAGCACAAAATGGGCTCCAAGTGGGATATGGAGCTCCAGGAGCAGCGGCTAGTGGAGCACACATTACTGTGGAGACACCGGTTAGTTGGAAGGGAATTTTTGGGGGAAATTGGGAAATTTTGAGAATTAAGAAAAAAAATTTTTTTTTTTGAATTTTTTTTCAAATTTTCCCTATATTTTTCTGGAATTTTTCAAATTTTCAAAAAAATGAATTTTAAAAATTTTCCTAAATTCTTTCAGAATGTTGGATTTTTTTTCAATTTTCAAAATTTTTTGAAATTTTTCGACTGGATTTTTCTAGAATTTAATATTTTTCCGTAATTTTTCTAAATTTTTTCAAGATTTTTCTGGAAATTCTGAGTTTCTCAAAGAATTGATTTTATTTTTTTCTGGGTTTTTCCAGAATTTTACATTTTTCCTAAAATTTTCTGTAATTTTTTCTATTTTCCCAATTTTTTTTTTGAAAACTTGATTCTTATCTAAATTTTCGTTTTTTTTTATCAATTCTCATCAGTTAATCAATTTCTTATCAGTTTCCAAATCACTTTGTTTCCAGATACTCGTAAAAGGAGCCTCCCCCGTTCCATTCCCGCCTGCAGGCCAAATGAACATGTCCGTGTCGGATTTATCGGATCCGAACAAGTTCGAAATGGGCGTCGGAAATGCACAGAAATTGGAGAAACGCATGCTTCATCATAGTATTCGGTAAGAATTATGAGAATTTGAAAATTTGGAATATTTGGAAAAACTGAAAAAAATTGAAAAATCCAACTGTAATGGGTTCTGCCACGAAAATCGATTTCTGAGCTTCTGGGCCTAATCTTGGTGTAAAAATGACGAAGAAATATACTTTTTGAAAAAAATCCGGGAAAATTGGACTAAAACAGTAACAAATAGCGGAAAGTGGACTTTCGTGATGGGTCTCGCCACGAAAACCCGTTTCTGGCCTTTCGCCCCAATTTTGGGTACTTTTCCCCTTTGAAATAGCTAAAAATTGATGATTTCTGTGATTTCCAGTCAAATTCCAGCAATTTCTATCAATTTTTCGGGAAAATCATGGAAATTCAGGTTTTTTCCCGAAAATCCAGTAGAAATTCCTGGAATTTGAATGGAATACACTGAATGCACCTATTTCTAGCTATTTTCAACAGAAAAAGTACCAAAAAATGGCCCAAAAAGCCAGAAATCGGTTTTCGTGGCGAGATCCAAAAAGTGACAAGCCGGAAAACAAAAAAATACACTTTTTCTTCAAAAATCACTGATTTTCTGTCAAATTTTCTGAAAATTCCTGAAATTTCGTGAATTTCACCCGCAAAAGTGCACACAAACATCACAATTCAGTGTTTCATTTTGCACTCGTTATCATCTTTTTCCTCTTTTCCCCCCTCCTTTTTTTCCAACTGATTTCCAACGATTTTTCGGAAAAGTTGTGAAAATCACATGATTTTGACCCATCTTTGACCCGTTTTCCATTATTTTCCATTTCAGAACCAACGTGGCCCCGCCCCCTTTGAACCCGGCTGACCCGCTGAATCAAATCGACGCCTTCAGTTTTGCAATGCAAAATTCGCAGAGAAAATGAGCATTTTTTGGGATTTTTATCGATTTTTGTGTGTAAATACGCCATTTTATCCCCGTAAATTCACCCCGAAATTTATTTTAAAAAAAAAATTTTTTTTGTAAATTTTTCTTATCAGTGTTAACGCTCTATTTATCACTTTTTCCGTGTAATTTTTGTGTAATCACTCCTTCCCCGTGTTCTGTGAACGTTTTCTGTGTCCAAGTGTCCATATTTTAGTGCATAGTATCAAGAAAAAAATTTTTTTCGAAAATCCCGATGAAATGTCCCCCTGCTCACTTGTGATTCATGTTCTTTTTATTCCCCATGATTTTTTGGAATTTTCTGGATTTTCCTGATTTTTCTGGAATTATCTAGAATTTTTCCTGATTTTTCTAGAATTTTCTGAGAGCTTCTGGATTTTTTTGAATTTTCTAGAATTTTCTAGAATTTTCTAAATTTTTCTAGAAGCTTCTGGAATTTTCTGGAATTTTTTGAGATTTTTCTGGAATTTTCTGAGATTTTTCTGGAATTTTCTGAGATTTTTCTAGATTTTTCTAGATTTTTTCGGAAGTTTTGGGATTTTTTTAGATTTTTCTGGAATTTTCTAAATTTTTCTAGATTTTTCTGTAAATTTCTAATTTTTTCTGGAATTTTTCTAAATTAAAAAATTCTAAATTTTATTTTTCGCTCCTCTACTTACTCCTCCGATTCCGCCTGCTTTTCTCCCCGTGAAATTGACTATTTCTTATCGATAAATATAAATTTATTTATTTTATTTAAATTTCCCATTTTTCTGTATTTTTTTATTTAATTTTTTTGAATTTTTGGTTTTTTCCGATTTTTTTTATTTTTTGAATTCTTTATTTTTTCAGATTTTTCTCTCTTTCTCATTTTTTTTTCTCTGTTTTTTTTAGCCAAAAATTGGGGATTTTGGGCTTATTTTTCGATTTTTTACATTGAAAAATATGTATTTCATATTTTTGGGTCTCGAAGCGATTTTCTGGAATAATTGGAAAAAAGGGAAATTGCAAAATTGCGAAATATTTCAAAAAATGACAATTTTTATTTTTTTCCGTTTTTTTTTTTTAATTTTCATTAAATTTTTGGGTCTTGAAGCGACTTTTTGGAACAACTTGAAAAAAAAAGAAAGTTGCGAAATATTTCAAAAAATTGAGAAAATATGCCTCCAATCATTTTGGGTCTCGCCACGAAATCACCAGTTTCTGCAATCTTTCCACTAGAATCTAGTTTTTTTTGCACTTTATTCTTTGTTCACTGATAGTACTGATAATAGGTGATATGGTGATAAGGGATAGTGATAGTGATAAAGTTCATGTCAATCTTGACAAGTTTTTAAAATAAAATTCATTAAAAAACTCCGTTTTTGTAAAATAGAGAAAAACCTGCTAAACACCTCTGTTGTAATTGTTAGATTTTCCGAAGTGATCACTGATAAGTGATAAGAATAATAATCAGTGATAATCCTCTGATGCAACCCTTCGGACATTTCCAATCACTTCTCCCTCTTTTCCCTCTCTCTCTTTCTCTCACCACTCTCTCCAGTTCACACACTCTCTCGCTTCTCCCTTCCGGCTGTTTATACGAAGCATTTCTCTGTTTTTCTCTCGTTTCTCCTCGTTTTCCACACTCTCTCGTCAGCGGTGTTCCTGTGGGCATTAATTAGAGGAAATAGAGGATTTTGAGTTGTTTTGGGCTTATCAGTGATAACAAAAGTGGAGGTTTTTAGGGATTATTGATTTTTTGAAGGGAATTGATGATTTTTAGGAGAAAATATGGGTTTTTAGGCCTGAAATTCATGGAAAATTAGGATTTTTCAGAAATTTCTTGTGGATTTTTGAATTTGGTCCAATTTTCGTTAAATTTTAAAAATCGGAATTCTGGATTTTTCGTCATAGAAATCTAGAGGGAAATTCAAAAATTTGATGTAAAAATTGGGAAATTTTCAGATTTTCGAAAAAAATTTTTTTTTTCAATTTGGAATTTTTTTTATTTTTCCCAAATTTTTGGGCTTGTTTTTTTCTCAATACTTTTCTATATTTTTTGCAAAAAAACATTAATTTTTTTCTGTAAAATTTTAAAAATTTTAAATAAAATGGAAAAAAAAAATTTTTTTTTGTTTTTTTTTTCTTCATATTTTTTCGTCTCTTTTGCTTCATTTTCTGCTTATTTTTCTCTGTATTTTTCAAATATTTATTCCTGTGTTTTTTGAATTTTTCAAATCTTCAGAAATGTCGGAAGAATCGCCGACAGTCGGAGACGTAGCTTCGCGACGTCATCAAATGGGATTATGGTCTTGTATGAGTTATGTTATCGGTGAGTCCTATCAGTTTATCACCTTCAACAATAAACATCGGATTCTTTCGATAATTCAGTTTTTCCTAAAAATTCAAAAGAAACATTATGAAAAAAATGATTTTTTGTTGATAAAATTGAACAATTTGGGCGAAATGTTCAATTATTTCCATTTTTCTGTAAAACATTACTTCTGCAGTTTTAATTGATTAGAAGTGATATTTATCAGTTCATCACTGATTGCAGCAAACATCATCGGAGCCGGCATCTTCATCACTCCCGGACCAATTCTGCAGTACACTTATTCCAATGGAATGGCACTTGTCGTGTGGATTGGATGCGGATTGATTTCGTTGATTGGTAGGTGATAAGGTGATAAAAATTAGGATATTGCAATTAAAAAAATAAAAACTGACTGAAAATCCGGAAAAATTGGTTAAAAATTGACCAAAAAATGACAAATTCAACATTCAAAAAAAAATTTTTTTTGGAGTTTTCAGAGAAATTATCTGAAATTTTTTGTATTTTCTCTTTCGAATCAAAAACTGAAATTTGCAAAAATCTGATTTTAAAAAAAGTAAATAATTGAAAAAAAATTACCCAGAAAGCAAAAAAAATTTCCGATTTTTTCGAAAAAATGTTTTTCCAGATTCTTCTGAAATTCGTAGTTTTTCTTATAAATTCAATTTGAATTGCTTCATTTTTTTCATTTTTCTTGAGTTATCCCAAATGTTCTCTAATTTTCAGGCGGAATCTGCTACATCGAGCTGGGCACGTCGATTCTCGATCCGGGATGTGATTTTGCGTATAATGTGGGTTTTTTGATTGGAAATTGATAAAAATTGATTAAAGAAGCTACAAGAAGCTTATAAGACAAGAAAATAAAAATTTTCAGAAAAAATAATTTCATTTGAAAAAAAAATTAAATTGTAAAATTAAAAAAAAAAATTTCTCGAAATTTTTTTTATTTTACAAATCATTTTTTTAGGTTTCAATTTCAGTAAAATGTGGTTTCTTTCCAATTGGGTTACTGATCGACATTGATTAAAAAAATTCAAAAATTTCATAAAACTGAAAAAAATTAAATTTAAAAATTAAAAAAATTTTTTTTTGAAATTCGGTTTATTTTACTAAACATTTTTTTCTTTAAATGTTTTATTAAAATGATGCGATTTTCCTGGTTTTTCTCTCAATTTCCCCCAATTCCCCTCATTTTTTTCTCTCCATTTTGCAGGTGTACGTCGGCTGGGAAGGCATCGCCTTCTCGTTCATGTGGGTCGGCGTCGTCATGTCATTTCCCGCTTCGGCAGCAGTTCAGGCACAGACTTTCGGACAGTATATTGGTAAGGTTTTTGGAAAATTTGAATGAAAACATACAGTAAAATTAGGTAAAAAATGATGCAAAACGGAGAAAAATAACATTTTCAAAAAAAAAATTTTTCACAAAAAAATTTTTTTTTTAATTTTCAAATTTTTTCAAAAATACCTGTTGTTTTTCGTGACGGGACCCACTCTCATCCGAATTTTTCGAATTTGAAAACTTCCCAATTTTTTGTATATTTCCATTTTCAGTCGCCGGTCTTGACCCAGTTTGGCACCTCGAATCGCCGTGGGATCAAGTTTTCGAACGAGGACTTGGATTCGCCCTTATCAGTAGGTTATCAGTGGCTTATCAGCTTATCAATAATCGTTTTTTCAGTAATCCTGACCGTGTTGAACCTCTACGCCATCGACAAGTACGCTTCCAAATTCCAAGTCGTCGTCACCATTGCGAAATTGTTGTCATTGGCACTGATTATTGTTACGGGATTTTGGTTTTTGATTGTTAAAGGTGAATTTTATCAGTTATCAGTTATCAGTAATCAATGATTTTGTCAAATTTCGAAAATTCAAAAAATTTCAAAAATCCGAAAAAAAACATCATTTTTTTTTATTTGAAAAAAAATTTTTCTTCAATTTTTATTTCATTTTTTGTAATTTGTCATTAAATATTATCTTGTAATAATTTTCAAAATTCAAAAAAAAAATCAAAAAAATGAAAAATTTTTTGTAATTTGAATTTTTTTTTCGATTTTTTTCAAAAAAATTTTTTTTTCTCGCTCTTCCAAATTAGATTTTTTCATAAATTTGGGTTTATTAATTTCTTTAAATCCATTCATATTCAATTTTTCTCAGGCTGGACCCAAAACCTGGAGCATCCATTCGAAGGCTCCAACACTAACCCCGGACAGATATCCCTGGCATTCTACGGAGCACTTTGGAGTTTTGCCGGATGGGATATTCTGAATTATGGAACACCCGAGATTCATAAACCAAGAAGGTGAGGTTTTTGTGGCATTAGTAATAGGTCTCGCCACGAAAATGGGGTTTTAGAATTTGTGGACAGAGTTTTGGTACTTTTTCTGTTCAAAATAGGTAAAAATAGGGGAATATCCAGCAATCCCTACTGGTTTTTAGAGAAAATCATGAATACTCAGGTTTTTGTGAAAACCATTAGAAATTGCTGAAATTTGATTAGAACCCCAATAATTTAGTTATTTTCACCTGTTTTTAACGAAAAAAAAAACCTAATTTTGGACCAGAACCCCTAAAAACCGGTTGTCGTGGCGAGACCCATAGCTACCCATCAGGTAATTCGCCGGGTGAGACCAAAGACAATTTTTGTATCTTGAATTCTAGAAACCCAGATTCCCTGGAAAGGACTTTTCTCTGACGACTACACTAATGGGTCTTGCCCCACGAAATCGTTTTTTGACAGATTCAGTGCTTCTAGACAAGTTTTCGGTACCTTTTTCTGTGAAAAATGGGTGCAAATTGATGAATTATGTGTATTTCAATCAAATTCTAGCAATTTCTACTGGTTTTCTGGGAAAATTATGAAATATTTTCATGATTTTCCCGAAAAACCAGTAGAAATTTCTGGAATTTGATTGGAATACACTTGATTCATCGATTTGCACCTATTTTCAACAGGAAAAGTGCCTAAAGTTGTATATGATTGCCGCCCCGCGGCGAGCCACCTGATGGGTCTCGCCACGAAAATGGTTCCTGGCTGAAATACGGCTTCTGGACAGGTTTTTGACACTTTTTATGATGAAAATGGGTAAAATTAAGTGATTTCAATTGATTCTAACCAAATTCCAGCAGTTTCCACCGATTTTTAGTGAAGATGAGGTGTTTTTGGCAAAAAGCGGCAAAATACCCAACAATTAATGTTTTTGTACTGAAAATTGGTGGAAACTGCTGGGATATGGTTGGAAATGATTGAAGACATGCCTTTGTACCCATTTTCATCAGAAAAAGTGTCAAAACCTTGTCCAGAAGCAGTACTTCAGACAGAAATCACTTTCGTGGCGAGACCCATCAGGTGACTCGCCGCGGGACGGCGATAATAGAAGCCTAGAAAAACCGTTTTCGTGGCAAGACCCATCAGATTTCTGTGGAACACAGTTTCAATAGTTTATTTGAAAATTTTCAATTTCCTTCCCCAAATTTCCCTCAATTTTCCTATTTCTCTCCAGAACCATGCCGATCGCCCTTCTCGGCGGCGTCTCCATCGTCACAGCTATCTACGTCGCCATGAACATCGCCTACATGACAGTCCTCACCCCCAAACAGATCATGAACAGCACTGCCGTCGCCGCCGACTTCGCCCAAGTCACCCTCGGCAACTTCTCCTACGCCATCCCGTTCATGATTGCTCTCTTGCTCATCGGAACCATGAACAGCAACATCTTTTGTGGATCAAGGTGAGGGTTTTGAGATTTTCGTGGCGAGACACATTTCCAAACGTTTTTCAATTTTCAATTGATGGGTCTCGCCACGAAATCGGTTTTTAGAGCTTCTGGCACAAATTGTGATACTTTTCCTTTTTGAAATTGGGAAAAAAATTGCTGAAAATAGAAAAATTGCGTTCCGCGAAAAAGCCGTGTAGTTTCGGGAAGATTAGAGTTGGGTCTCGCCACGAAAATGGTTTTTAGGGTTTCTGGCATGAGTCTCGGTAATTTTTATGTTGGAATTGGTTGAAAATTGATGAATTCAGTGCATTCCAATCAAATTCCAGCAATTTCTACTGGTTTTCTGGGAAAATCATGAATTTTTGGTGGTTCATCATGATTTTCCCAAAAAACCAGTAGTAATCGCTGAAATTTGATTGGAATTCACAGAATTTATCGTTTTCACCTATTTTTGATAGAAAAAGCATACCTGCACGGATGCCGGAAATCCTACATGGTTTGGCCTTGCACTTTTTTGAAAATTGACGAAAATGGAAGAGTTTGCCCTTGCACTGACAAGAATATGCATTTTTAACATCAATTCAAGACCAAAATCTTGTCAATTTCGTCAATCTAAAAAAGTGAAAGGGGGTCTAAGTTGCCAAAAAGCCAAATCTTACATTTTTCGTGCAGGTATGAGAAAAAGTACTAAAATTGAGGCTAGAAATGCTAAAAATCGTTTTCGTGGCGAGACCCATCCGGTAGAATTTAAAAAAATTTCAATTAAAAAAAAAATTTTTTAATAAAAATCCAATTTTAAATTTTGATGAATATTGATAAATAAGAAAAATCAGAAAAATCAGAGAATAAAAAAAATCATAATTAATATAATAATAATAAATAAATCAAATCGCCAATTCGAGTGGGAAATTCGGATTTTTCACTGTTTTTTTTTTCAAATTTTCTAAAAATCTCCTTTTTATGATTGTTTTCTCATTTTTTCTATTTTTTTAATTCCAGCGAAAAACGAACAAAATAGCTAGATTTTTTTATTTTCTGTCTGAATTTTGTGTTTGTAAAAAAAAATTTCCAATTTTCGCTTCGAGACCCAAAACTCCTTACCCCTTTCAGATTCACGCATGCGGCAGCCCGTGAAGGTCACCTTCCGACGTTCCTTTCGTGCATCAACGAAGAGTCCAACTCTCCCCGTGCGGCCCTCCTCTTCCAACTTCTCTGCACCATCGCCGTCACTTTCGTCGACACCAATTCCCTCATCAACTACGTGGCATTCGTCATGTTCGGACAACGTGTCTTCACAATGACGGCCCTTATGTGGATCAGATACAGAAAGATCCCGGTGGCCCCCGGTGCCATCCGTGTCCCAATTATCTTCTCGTTGCTCTTTTGGGTTATCACGATTGCATTGGTGGTGGTGCCGTTTATTGAGGAGACTAAGGTAAGGGTTTTGGATTGGGAAAAAAAAATGGAAATTTGAAAAATTGGGAACAAAATTGAATAAGAATGTTATTTTCTACATATTTTTCAAAAAAAATCTGTAAAAATTTGAAATTTGAAAAATCTGAAATTTTTTTAAATTTTGAAAAAAAAAGTTTCTCTTGAAAATTAGATAACGTTATGATAAAAGCTTGATAAAAGATATGACATTTGAAATGAAATAAAATGTTGCAAAAAAGTTATTATCGTTGCATCCAAATGCTGCCGCTCGCTTTCAAAATTTCAAATTGGCGCGCACGATATCTCACAGCGAAAACTACAGTAAGACTTGCATTTTTCAGTGTTTTTGGGCTGTTTTCGAGTGAATTGCTGTCAGAAAATTCGAAAAATGCAATAATTCTTTCAAAAACAGTCGGAAAAACTCAAAATTAGCCAGAAAACACTGAAAAATGCAAATCTTACTGTAGTTTTCGCTGCGAGATATCGTGCGCGCCAATTTCGAAATTTTGAATGCGAGCGGCAACATTTGGATGCAACGATAATACAAAAATACAAAAAAGGGAAAAAAATTAAACTTAAAAAAAAATTTTTTTTTGAAAATTGATTTTTCTGCGGAAATTATCAAAAATACTGCTTAACTTTTTTTCCGAAATTTTCCAAAATTTTAAAAAAATTTAAAAATTAGACAATTTTTGCAAATTTTGAAAAAATAATTTTTCAAAAAACATTTTTTTCAAAGGTTATTCATTTCGCGGAAATTATCAAAAATACTGCTAAAAATGCCTTTTATTTTTCAAAAATTTTAAAAAATTGGCATTTTTTTTGCTAAATTTTGAAAAAAAAAGTACAAAAAAAATTTTTTTTAATAAATTTTTTTTTCCGAAAATTTCTATTTATCCATCCAGATCCTTCTATTTTTCAAAATATCAGCCTCATTTTTAAACACATTCAAAAAAATTCCAAAAATCTCCCAATTATTCCAGCACACAATCGTCGGAGTCGCACTGGTGCTGATGGGTCTGATACTCTACCTCATCTTCCTGAAACCCAAGAACCTTCCCGAGTTTTTGACGGCTTTCAATGGTAATTTTCCAATTTTCCAATGAAATTGAAGTTGTAATCGCGGCGAGACCAAAATTGGCGAAAATCCGGTGAAAATTGGATGAAAATGGGTCATTATTGACGGATTTTGAGCAATTTTCGGGTTTTCGGGTCTCACCACGATTTCCAGGCTACAGTAATCCATGCCCATTTTTCAGACGGCATGACACGTGTCACGTGTAAACTTCTCTACTCAACACCCGACCTCAAACACCATTCCGATGTGAAAACGGAAGGTGTGTCGCCACGTTTCACCAGTGAGCCAAACTAACTACAGTAACCCGAACGCGGCCTACAGTAACCCCCAATTTCAGACGAATCCACCATTCTGCACCCCGAAGAACGTGCCACGTTGAGCGGAGAAGAGTCTTCGAGACTTTGAAAAGATTTATCGACTTTTTTTGATAACTTTATTTTTTTCCATGTATTTTTTCTGTAAATTTGACCAGCTTTAACTTTCTCTATCTTTCTCTTTTTTTTATGTGCAATTTTGCAATTTTTTTGAATTTTTTTATCCAGCTTCCCCCTGATGACCCAATTTTTATCATTTTTTGACGGATTTTTCTTGATTTTTTTGAATTTTTTGGGTTACTGTACTTTTCGTAGCGAGACACATAATTTTATGGAATTCGATTTTTTGGGTCTCGACACAAAAAAAAATTTCTGAATTTTCAAAAAAAATTTTTTTTTGAAAATTTGAAATTTTCCTGGACTGTACTTTTCGTGGCGAGACCCACCCATTTTTTGATTTAATTATTTGGGTCTCGACACGAAAAAAAATTTTCCGAAATTTTCAACAAAAATTTTTTTTTCGAAAATTTGAAAATTTTTTCGCGATTTTTCTTGATTACTGTACTTTTCGTGTCGGGACCCAACATTTGGGTCTTGACACGAAAACTCCCCTTTTTTCCTATTTTCCATTTCGAAATCTTTGCCAAAATGTCACATTTCCATGATTTTCTCCAACCTCTTTCACCCGCCTTTTTTCAGTTGTTCACTTTGTTTTCAAACTTTCCCACCTCGATATCAGTTATTTAGTAAAATCACAAATTTTTATTAATGTTATCACCCGAAAAATTAATCAATATCAGGCGTTGAGTTGGCATTTGTTCTGTGCGGCGAGTGTTCGTCGCAACGAGAACACGGTGACGAACGTGACGACGGTGAGCATTAGGAACGAAAGAACGAAGAAAAGAGTGATACGAGACTGGTTTAGGCATATCACTGGGGAACTTTGCGAAGAGGAGAGAATGGCCAGGCGGGGAGAAGCTGAAAAACGGGAGAGGTTACGGTAGTTTTCGTGGTGGGACCCAATGCTTGGAGAAATGGGTCTTGACACGAAATTGAGCATTTTTGAAATTCAGGTTTTTGTTGTTTTCGTGGTGGGACCCATTGCCCTGAGGTTTGGGTCTCGACACGAAAGTTGTGAAGGTTGGTTTTTGGGTTACTGTATGTAGTATTCGTGGTGAGACCCAACCTGTATTGACGAGGTTGGGTCTTGAAGCGATTCTAAGCTAGAACTGTTATCGTTTGTTTTGGGTCTTGACACGACTTCTTGTTTGAGCTATTCCGGTAGTTTGGGTCTTGACACGAAAGTTGAGAAGATTGGTTTTTGGATTACTGTATGTACTTTTCGTGGTGGGACCCATTTCTCTGAGAAATGGGTCTTGAAACGAAATTGAACATTTTTGAAATTTTGGGTTATGGTACTTTTCGTGGCGGGACCCATTTCTCTGTAAAATGGGTCTTGACACAAAATTGAGCATTTTTGAAATTTGGGTGTTTTGTTGCTTTCGTGGAGCCAATTCTATGAGAAATGGGTCTTGAAGCGATAATTTCAGTTTTTGGATTTTGGGTTACACTCTTCGTGGTGGTCTGACCTTATCTGTTTTTATGAGATTGGGTCTTGAAGCGAAAGTTTTCAATTTCAATGTTTCTGTATTACTGTATGTACTTCTCGTGGCAAGACCCAGCCCCCTTTACTCACCATCCCCTTCTTCATTATTCTCATTTCTCTTCTCCTCCAACTCGAACACTGTTATCTTATTCGCCGCCAGATCCATCGTATCAGCCAAATGAACCCAATTAACCGATGTCCGATTCGCCAATCGATCGATAACTGCTCGCCGAGCCCTTCTATTGAATTGGTTCGAGTTGGAATTGAAACTTCCAGCAGGTCCGCAGCGGGGTGGCTGGAAGGAAAAGAGATAGAAAACTAATTAGATAACATTTCAAATTTTTGAAATAGAAAAAGGTGTCAAGAGCAATTTTGTAGTTGATCGAAATTGCTGAAAATTTTTTTGAAATGGTGAAAAAAATCGTTGAAAAATGCCAAAAAATCGACACACCTACAGTAACCCAAAAGGATTACTGTAGCTCTAGGAGGTTTTTTTCCACTTTCAAATAAATTTTTCCTGTTAGATAAAGGTATTTAGATCAATTTTGTAGTTGGCTAAAATTTTTGAAAAATTTTTTGAAAAGGTGAAAAAAATCGTTGAAAAATGTAAAGTTCGGTAGAGCGCACATGCTCATCTCAACAAAGTTTGACCTAATGGAACACCTCTATCAGATTTTTTTTATTTCAAAATAAATTTTTTCTGTTAGACAAAGGTGTCAAAAACAATTTTGTAGTTGAGCAAAATTGCTGAAAAATTTTTTGAAAAGGTGAAAAAAATTGCTGAAAAACTGGAAAACTGCCACTTACCGTTTTTCCATCACACATTCCCTCGCTATTCATACAAGTGCTCACTGCACATTGGAAGTATGTTGATATCTTATCAGCAAATTTGAACACATTCACTTGAGCATACGCCAGATTGTTGTCCTTATTGTAGGTCAGATCCGGCAGGATCAACGGGTCAATTGCACATCCGTGCTCGTCGAGAAGTGGTTTTCGCTCATCGCCATTGCCGTCATCGACGAAGCAACTGTGGACCAGCATTGAAAACATGTCTGGAATGTTATCAGTGATAAGGGAGGTACAGTAATCCCGAGCCCCGCCCCTTACAGTGACCTGAATTTTGTCTTTCAATTTTCACTTTTTTTTCACTTTTTTCACCGATTTTTTTCGGTACATCAAAAATTTTTTCAGTAATTTTGATTAACTACAAAAACAATGTTGATAACTTCATCTAACACAAAAAATTTATTTCAGAACCGAAAAAAAAATTCTGAAGCTGCAGTATGCGGGTTACTGTAGCTGTGTCAATTTGATGGTTTTTCAATCAGCTTTTTTCAGCGATTTTTTTCGGCATTTCAAAAAATTTTTCAAAGATTTTAATCAACTACAAATATGATGGGATTTCGTCGCGCAAATAGGATTTCGTCGCGCAAATTGCTTTTCCTCATGCATTATATATCTTTCTTCTTGACTGCTCGTTGGTCCCTTCCAAGGGATCCAACATAAGACACCTTTCCCTATCAGAAAAAATTTATTTGAAGACTCGAAAAATTTTTCTTCGGGGGTTTCTATCAGCTAAAAGTTGAGGGTCCTTTCATGGTAATCCTACCTAGATCCCTATTGATAACAGTTATCAGTTACAGTTTGTTATCAATGATAAATATCATATCGGTGACAAGCCTTATCACTCACCACTCTCACAATTCCACACATGAAACACTGTCTCCCCAACTTTGGCGTACTCCACAATTGGTCCAGTAATCGAGTCCCGTCTCACTGAATACGTGCAAAGTGGCATTCTTGCAGTATCGATTAAATCAGTTGTCGGCAGCATACTGTAATCAGTTATCAGTGATAAGGATCAGTGATAAGCCATAATGATAAGAAACCAACCTGACATCAAACTTGTTCGTCACCACCTTATCAGCTTCCATGTAGAAACAAGTGCACCGGTAGGCCCTGTCGACTTTGGTGATAAATGTGGAGTGGAATGATATGATAATGGTCATCGACATCTCCATTCCACGTTTCTCGGGTCCCAACTGAAAAATGGGAAAGTAGGTCAAGCTACCGTAATCCACAGACCATTCGCTGCCGTCTCATGTTGCACGCGCCGTTTTCCAGCTCGAAAGTGACGTCTTTGGCTTGGTTTGTGACGAAATCACGGACACATGCTTGCTGGAAATGGGTTACTGTAGGTAGGGGGCGGGGCT
>LR539525.1:391842-434226 GCA_900536315.3 Caenorhabditis becei
CAGAAGACAAGATTCAGAAGTCAGGATTCAGAAGTAAGGATTCAGAAGACAAGATTCAGAAGTCAGGATTCAGAAGACAAGATTCAGAAGTCAGAATTCAGAAGTTGGGATTCAGAAGTCAGGATTCAGAAGTTAGGATTCAGAAGTCAGGATTCAGAAGTTTGGATTCAGAAGTTGGGATTCAGAAGTCAGGATTCAGAAGTCAGGATTCAGAAGTCAGGATTCAGAAGTTGGGATTCAGAAGTTTGGATTCAGAAGTCGGGATTCAGAAGTCAGGATTCAGAAGACAAGATTCAGAAGTCAGGATTCAGAAGTAAGGATTCAGAAGACAAGATTCAGAAGTCAGGATTCAGAAGTTGGGATTCAGAAGTCAGGATTCAGAAGTTTGGATTCAGAAGTCAGGATTCAGAAGTCAAAATTCAGAAGGCAAGATTCAGAATCCCCTCACTCACCGCTTTGTTTCTCCGAAGAGGATTTGTTCAAAGGTTGGACCTTACTTGAAGAATGATTCCAATTTCCAATTTCTCCGTTTCTGTGCCACGTGGAACAGTTCACGTGAAGCTTTCCACGTGGAATCCCATCATAGGGGTCCTCACGTGAAACTCGCCACCCTTGCTTCCTGCCTCTTTTTCCGCTTGAAAATCGGATGTGTCACGTAGAAATAACAGCTCACAACGTGAGCCCGAGCATCCGAAAAAACGGCTCTGACAGGTTCCAAATTGAGCATATCAAGGCCAATTGATTCACTGATAACCATAAATTCAGTGATAAGGATTGGCAGAAGGATCAGGATTATGGTTACTGATAAGGTTTTTTCGGATTTCATATCAGTTTTTTTTCTTGTTGAGTTGACGTGATGAGTTCTGAATTGATAAGGATAAAAATAGGGGGCGTGGCCTAGGGTTACTGTAGTTTGAGGCGATGAAGTTTCCAAAAAGTGATTCCAGTCGAGACCACAAGTGTGAAGATTACGGTAGGGTACATGATTCGCTCGATTCTCTGATAAGGGTCCTGAAATCTCTTATCAGCCTCTTATCACTAAACCCTTATCACCTTATCATTCGGTGGATGCATCAGAGCTATCGTCAATGCACCAAATGGAAAAGGAGGCTCCAGTTGAACACAAGTGGAATGTTCAAGATTTCGGATATAAGTGAGGGTTATTGATATCACTGATAAGGTGATAATGATAAGGGAAAGGAGTTTGAAGTACATCTGAAGATATTGATTGATTATCGATTTATCGATTTATCGATTACCTGTCTTACTGTAGTAAACATCACCAAAACGCGGGTAACACAGAAGAGTACTGTAGAGAAGTTCTTCATTTGGATAAAAGTCATGAATAGGAATTGAGACGAATCAATCAATAATTGGGGGTGATAAGAAGCACAAAAAGATGTCAATAGACCACTGATAAGGAGCCGATTTGATAAGAGCCCTATCATTATCACCAGCTCATTTGATATCTGCATCACCAAAAACAACCCGAAAATATCGCTTCGAAGGCCGCTTCTCATGGTTTTCCAGTTCTTGAGCCAGTATTTTATCATTATGATAGTGATAAGAAATGGTGGGATACTGTAGATGATACTGATAAGGGCAAATAGTGATAAGGAGTTGAAGTGATAGTGATAAGAGATATATTCGGGCCGCCCGATGACGGAGAGCATGTTTTGTGACTGGGGGGTCAGGTGAAAAAGGCAATCAGACATGCCGCTGATTTATGACTTTGTTTTTTAGTGATAAGGTAGTGATAACAAAACTGATCAGGGATTTGTGATAACAAGTAGTGGGAACTGATAAGCTCCCATCAGTGCTCTTATCAGTAAAACAAGGGGGACAAGATCAAATGAAAACAACAAGATCTGATTAGACTTGGCCTTATCACCTTGTTATTGTTATCAGTGATTTGATTTTGTGGATTCTGGGATTCAGAAGTCAATCTTTATCAGTGATATGTTATCAGTTATCAGTATCATGTCAATGAAGAATTTCCAGTGGACAATTGAATATTCACCGCTGACATGACTACAGTAGGCTTCTTCCGGAACATTGGATGGGTCAAGTAGAAGGCCCATGGCACGAATACGGTAGCTGTGTCGATTCCAATGGGTCGGATTGAGATGATGTAGCCGATGAGGGATGGGTCTCGGAGGGAAAAGATCTGGAAATGGGAGAGGGTTGGGGAGATGGGGAGATGGGGTAGGAATGGGGCAGGAAAAGCGTCAGGTATCCAAGAAAGCGTCAGGGCCCTACGAATGCGTCAAGGATCGTGAAAAGCGTCAGGGCACCAGGAATGAGTCAAGGATCCAGAACATCTTCCGGAATCGAGAATTGTGTCAGGGCACCAGAATTGCGTCAAGGATAGAAAACGCGCTAAAGAACGAGAAGCGCGTCAAGGATCCAAAAATGCGTCAGGAAAGTAGCAAAAGATCGAGAAAAGCGCCGGGGCAACAGGAATGGGTCAAATATACGGATTTGTGTCAAGGAACCAGAAACGCGTCAAGAATAACGAATCCGGAAATTCGTCAGGTATCCGGGGAAGCGCCAAGGATCTAGAATTGCGCAAAGGAGCCGGAAATGCACTGAAATTGATACATTTTTCCAGAATTTTTTCGAGAAATGAGCCCTTATTAATTTCAGAAAAAAAAGTTTCAAATTTTTTTTTAATCTCGTGACCTTTGGTCACGACGTGTAGATCAAAAGTACTGATAAGATCCGTATAAAAGGGGAAGGAAAGCTCAGTCTGCTATTCCCAACAACAATATCTGCCTGGGGCAGACGGTCAGCAATTGGATCGATCAATGTGCACCACCGACCACTTCTGGTGCCGAGGATGCGGCTCCAAGCGCCGAGGCGCCGCTGGGCACCGCTCCGAAGATCGTGGCTCCGATGGTGCGGAGCCCGGTGGCGGTCGATGGATGGAGCCGATGGATCGATGGATGTGCCGACGACACCGACGGTTCTGGATGCGACTCCGAGCGTCGAGGCGCCGATGGAGCGGCGCTGGAAGTCGAGACACCCTTGGTCAACCCGCCGGTCTCGCTGCCCCAGTTAAGCACGGCCACGAAGATCCTGGCTTCAAAGGTGCTGATCACCGGTGGCGGCGGTGGCGGCCGTTGGACGAGCAGCCGGATGTGTTGGACATCGTTGGTCAAGGCTAGGAAGATGCCGATTGGAGCGGCTCCCGACGGCTCAAAGGCACGGGACAGAGAGGATGCGGATTCGTTGGTCAAGATGGCGGATGTGATCAATTGTGATTACTCCAAATGGCGACGTGTTGAGAAGGATGAGGTTGAAATCAAATCAAAATGAGATCTGACCAAAGTACCCTAAGGTAGGGTACTTTTAGCTGACTGAGCCGGAACCCTAAGGTAACTGGGATCCATAGGTTTTGACGATTAGCTAATGTTTGGCAGAACCCTAAGGCAACTGGGATCTGTAGCTAAGCTTTTAGTCTAACTCTAGTTCCGGAACCCTAAGGCACCTGGGATCCATAGGATTTGACTGTTAGGTTTGAGAATTTAGTCAGAACCCTATCGGGGGTCTGAAGCTAGGTAACAACTGAGCCGGAACCCTAAGGTAACTGGGATCCATAGGTTTTGACTTGTAGGTGACGTTTGGCAGA
Source organism: Caenorhabditis becei (assembly GCA_900536315.3). Lineage (NCBI taxonomy): Eukaryota > Metazoa > Nematoda > Chromadorea > Rhabditida > Rhabditidae > Caenorhabditis > Caenorhabditis becei. Next base: position 395,474 of record LR539525.1, read on the forward strand.
ACCCTTAAGGATCTGTAGGCTGAGGCTTTAGATGAGGTATGCAGAACCCTAAAGTATCAGGGGTCTGTAGGATTATGAGCTTTAGGGGACTTGTGAAGTTACCCCTGAAGCAACTGCTAGCTTTGAATAAGTTTGAAAAAAAAATTGCATAAACAAAGAAAAATTAAGCCTTCTAGTTTTCAGAATCAGAAAAAAGAACGAGAAACGCGTCAAGGGTAGAAAATTGCGTCAATGATCCGGAAATGCGCCAAGCATCGAGAAAAGCGTCAGGGCACCAGGAATTTGTCGAAGATCGAGAAAAGCGTCAAGGGTACAAATTGCGCCACTGATCCGAAAATTCGTCAGTGCACCAGGAATGCGCCAAGAATCGAGACATGCGTCAGGTATCCAGAAGAGCGCCAACTATCTAGAATTGCGCAAAGAAGCTGGAAATGCGTCCATACATAGGAACGAGAAATGCGCCAACGATCGAGAATTGCGTCAAGACACCAAGAAAGCGCCAGAGTTTCAGAAAAGCGCAAAGAATCTATAAATGCGTCAGGTATCCAGGGAAGCGCCAGGGATCCAGAAACGCGCAAAGCAAAGCACCAAGACACAAAAACCACACCAGAGCTCAAAAAGTCAACGTCAAGTTACGTGTGCGTCCAAAGACCATTTCAAAACCTATTTTTGCCTCTCCTTCCTTATCATTCCACCTCACCGACTCTTATCACTCACCACAACGATGGCGTTGATAAGGAATGGAATAAAGAGTGATACCATGGTGATAGTGAGTGATAACTCTGCTTTGTAGTTTTTATTTCTATTGAACAATCTGAAAAAAAGTTGGAATGGGAAGAATTGGAAGATTGGACTTACGACTTGTTGAAAAGGATATGACGGACTTTGATAAGCATGGTGATATTGATAGAGAATGTGAAAATAGTGCAGAAAAGGGAGGTTAGAAGGTGGGTGTACTCGTTGATGGGCTGGAATTTGGAGGTACAGTAACCCTAGGGTCCCTAGACCTACCACTTTCATATCCAACGTGAACATCATTGCACCCATGGGATATGGAGCTGTTAATTGGGTACAATGGCCCACCGTTGGCACCATGGCCACTGATAAGCAAATTGGTAGGAATACAGTAATCGGAAGGCAGATTCGCATGAGTTTCGTGCTGATCTCGTAGTGATCTTTTGGGTAGAACACGATAATTGCACGGTTTGCACAGAAGATGCAGGGGTAGAGCATTGAGAGATAAGAGGAGATGAAGGCGATGAGGTACGGTAGTTTAAGGATTTGGTTGGGGGTTGTGGAGGCGCAGAGGGAGGTCCAGATACCGGTGGCTGGGATTCGGAGGACCAGGAAATCGGTGAGGATGTAGGAGAAGTTCTGGAACGGATGGGAGATTGGAGGAGGTGCGTCAAGGATCGGGAAACGCGCAAGGAATCTAGATTTGCGTCAGCGATTCGAGAATGTGTTGGGTATCGAGAAATGCGTTAAGAATCTAGAAAAACGCCAAGGATCTGGGAATGTGTCAGCGATCCAGGAATACGTCAATGTTAGGAATTGGCGCCTGGGGACGAGAATTGTGCCAAGGACCGAGAAAAGCATCAGGTCACCACAAATGCGTCAAGGGTAGCAATAAGCGCAAAGGAACGAGAAATGCGTCAAGTATCCAGAATTGCGTCAAGTATTCAGAATTGCGCCAATAGTCGAAAAATGCGTCAATGAACCCCATTAGTGCATGCGACGTCAAGGTTCGGGAATTGCGCCAGCTCATCCAGATTTGCGCCAGCTGTCCAGATTTACGTCAAAAATCCAACTATGTGTCAACTATCCGGAAAAGCGTCAAGTCTCCAGGAACGCGCCAACACCCAACTCACCCCAATTTGCATCAACAAAAACGACAAAAACAGCCATCGCTGAATATTCCGATTTCCGTCCCGCATCGTGTAGTACACATAAAACATCCGTCCAACAACCAGAAATGTCGGGATCAAATAGAACGGACCGAGGAATACGGTGACTTTTGGGAAATCCAAAGAGTCCAGAGAGAAGTTGTAGGAGAGGTACTCGGGACGGTCGTAAATGTCCATTCTGGAAAAAAAAATGAAAATTGGGACAAATTTGAGTGAAATTGAGAGGAAATCGAGTGGAATTTTCAAAAAAAAAGAAGTAGGTCAAATTTGGAAAAATAAAAACCAAAAATTTCTGGTGGGTCTCGCCACGAAAATGGTTTCCGGCGGTTTTGACACCACTTTCTAATCAAATTAGGTGAAAAAACACGATTTTCAATGATTTCCCATCAAATTCCAGCAGTTTCCAATCGATTTCCAGTAAAATCCATGAATTTTTGAGATTTTAGCTGTTTTTCACCAGAATCACGTCATTTTCTCGGGAAAACAGTGGAAAATGCTAGAAATTGATGGGAAATCATTGAATTCACACATTTTCTACATAAAAAGTGAAAAACCATTTTCGTGGCGAGACCCAACCGTGACTAATACTTTTATACCAAAAAAGAAAGCGGAAGTCACGTATTCTTCCCAAAAGTCTCCACCCATATGATAAGAATCAGACCGGATCACACAGAATTTCAGCTTCACTGAACTCACCCGTACATATTTCTAGTTTGATGAGCTTCTTCTCCTTGGGCGTGATGAGACATTCTAAAGGGGATTCAGAAGCAAGAGAAAGGGCGCCTTCGGAAGTCGATAATTAGAGTAGTCGTCGGGTGAGAAGGGGGGGCGAAATTCAAATGAGATGACGTCGAGGAAGAGGGTGGGTGGAAACTGAGAAATGGGGGGAATTCCCGGAATATTCTGGTAAAATTCAAGTTGCGACACATTTATTCAATGCAAAAAATCCTACAAATCGTTCAATTTCCTTCGATTCCTTCAGCGTTTCCAGAACAGAAGACTTCCGGCAAGCTGAAAATTGATGAAAATCAATGAAAATTGCCTCTGGTGCAAGCGCGCTCCAATGAGAAAAGTTTCTCTGACTGTCTCGCACTCTCCACCATCGGCACACTCTCTCGCCCAAACTTTTTTCAGTGATTTATTCCGAATTTTTGCAGGTTTTTCACCATTTTCCCTGCGTTTTTCTTTGTTTTCAGGCAAATTATATCAAATTTCAAATAAATATTAACAGAATTCAACGTTAGCGACCAGTTTTAGTCAAGAAAAAACCAAAAACCATGAAAAATCAACCAAATTTCAAAAAATTTCGGAAAAAAATCAATTTGGCTAGATTTTCCGCTTTTCCAGGCAGTTTTTAGCAAATATTTTGTAAAAAACTGTCTAGAAACAGACTTCCAGACGTTTTTTGCTTAAAAAATCATCAAAATCGTCAGAAATCCCCGAAAATCGAATAATTTTCAATTTTTTCTCAAATTTTCCAAAAATTGACACTTTTTCTTGTTTCTCCTCATTTTCCAGACATTTACACAAAATTTGCGGTGGAAAATTATGAAAACAGAGCTAATAAGCATGCTTTCTGTCAAAAAATGGTAAAATAAAATTATTCCAAAAATCGACAAATTTTTCAAAATTCCAGATTTTTCGGTAAAAATCCCAATTCCAATTGAAGAGAACAAGCTAAAAAGCCGGAAAACCTACAAAACTTGCAAAAATCGGCTAGAAAACTCAAAAATTTGCTAAAAATTCAAAAATTCCGGTAAAAATCAAGCTAAACTTCCGAAAATCGCATAATTCAGCCGAAAAATTCAAAAAATTGTGCCTTTTTCCAGATTTTTCGCAAGTTTCTTGAAAAATCCCCCAACCGTTTTCAGAATGCCGCTATTCTGTGGCTCAATGCCCGACTCCTCGATATCCAGCACGATCGAATCCATTCCTCCGTCGTTTCTCGGCCCATCAGCAGTTTCCTTCGATTTCGACGACTTTGGCGCGTCTTCCGGAGCAGCGAGATTCTGATTCTGTTGCTGCTTCTGCTCCTCCTCCATCATCTCCACCAACGTGTCTTTCTTCTCCGTCTCGTCCTTCTTCTCGACGCCTTCATCCTTATTCTCCACGTTTTCCGCCGACTTCTTCGACTTTTCCGCAGATTTCCGGGCGCTTTTCATGCTCTTCGTCAGCTCCGTATCGTTCAGTTTTTTCACTTTTTTATCGTCTCCCTTCATCGTCGTTTTGATCTCCTTTTTGCCGGATTCGGCGATGAAATGGGCTTCGTAGACCGGGTGGTTGCATGGTTTGTCTTCTAGAAAAAAAAATTGAAAAATTGTAATAAAAAAAATTAAATTCAAAAAAAATTTTTTTCAAAAATTTCAACAAAAAAATAAAATTTTTAAAATTTTTGAAAAACCAAAAAAAAAGGAAATATTCAAAGATTGTTGTGAAATCCTGGACAATATTCTGAATTTTTCAAAAAATCAATTCCCAAATAAACAAAAAAAATTTTGAAAAAATTGAAAAATCTGACAAAAAAATGTTTTCAAAATTTCTAAAAATTCTGGAAATGTTTTTTTTTAATAATTTCTCAAAATTCCCCTACTTTTAATGGAGCACATTGCACACAAGAACCACGCCATACAACTCAACGAGCAGAACGCGCATCCGACGGCGATGACGATGTAGAACCACTGGAAATGTTCAAATTTTCGAGAAAAAAAGTTCAGCTCAAAATTTCAAATTGCCGCGCACGATATCTCGCAGAGAAAACTACAGTAGCGCTTCTCGCTGCGAGATATCCTATGTGAAAATTTGAAAAAATTTTGAAAAAAATTTTTTTTTAATTTTTTAAACATATTATTACCGACGGATAATTGGTGATATTGGTCGAGTAGACCTCGATATTCTTGCCGAATAGAAGCGTTTTCGACGCCTTCGTCACAATTGTCTGAATCGTCGAAGTGACCGGCGGAGCCATTTTTCGTGCGTTTTCCTTCGCTCTTTGGGGAATTGGAAAATGACATGAGGAAAGGTTATCGATATGATAAGGGCGTGATAAGGTTGCCAGGATATTGGAGAGTTCACGTAGGAAAATCACGTAGAAAATTAGGAAAATTGGGGGGGGGGGGGAAATATTTGGAAAAAAAATTTTTTTTTTCGAAAAATTTATAAAAACATGGGATTTTAGTTGAGTTGGACAAAGAGACTTGCGCTTTTCATGTTCCTAGGCGCAATTTTTTTATTGCCGTCCCGCAACGAGTCACTCGATGGGTCCCACCACGAAAATGGTAAAAACGGCTTCTGACCTGGTTTTTGTCACTTTTTCTGATGAAAATGAGTGTTCCTATCAATTTATAGCAATTTCCACCGGTTTCCCGAGAAAATGACGTAATTCTGCTGAAAACCGACTAAAATTTTAAAAAGTCATGAATTTTACTGAAAATCGATGGGAAATTGCTGGAATTTGATGGGAAATCATTGGAAATCATGAAAAAGTGTCAAAATCTTGCAAGGAAGCCGTTTTTCAGCCGGAGACCACTTTCGTGGCGGGACCCATCATGTGACTCACCGGGGAACATCAATAATAGGGAAAAAAGTGTTCTAACAAGTTTTTTGTTCTTATTTTCCCAAAATTGACCTATTTTTCTGAAAATTCCTCAAATTTCGTGGCTTTGCGCGTTTCCAGTTCCTTGGCGCTTTTCTCGATCGTTGACTCATTTCCAGTGCACTTCCTCAATGACGTGTCCTTGTGATGTTTGACTATTTTAGTTGACATTCTATTCTAAACCAAAACTCTAATTGCCGCCTCCCTAATAACCCCCTTATCCCCGTTATCAGTCGCTTATCACACCAGTGATTATACGATCAGAAACTCAAATTTTCTTATCAGTCCTTATCTTTGTGTTGGCGAGCGGAAAAAAAAATGGAGTCTCGCTCCATTGCCGGTCTTCCCGATTATGTCAATTTCCCTTTCCACTTCAACTACTTCACAATTTTCGCTGTTATCAGTGCTATCTATGGGCTCTTATCACTACTGATAACGGTTCTCATGTGGAAATTCTTTTTCGAAAACAGAAAACGTCTCAAAAACTCGATTCATCCAGGCCTTTTCCGGCAGTTTCTCATAATGCAAACCCTAAATCTGGGTCATGTGATTATCGATTTCTTATCAGTCAGAATCCCAAATACCTCGATTTTCACGGGTTACTGTAGTCAGGAAAACCCGGAAAATGGCCTAAAAACGCTGGTTTTTCTGTACTATGGTGTCCTTTATTCCAAGCATTTCTCCACTGTTCTGTTCTGTTTTCTGAGAGTTTTGGTGCTGTTTTCGAGTGGAATTCCGGTGAGATTGATTACTGATTATCTTATCATTTATCAATTGTAGAAAACCTCCAACATGATCTTTCTTGTCACCCTGTTATCAATTCCAATGGCTTTTGGCCTGGCGATTCCCAGATTTCTGGCTCCGGCGATTTGTGCTCAATTCGGAGAGCCGTATCCGATGGGAAGTGTCATTGTGGTGTCGGAAATGAGAGTTGATGAAACGGTACGGTGGGGCGCACTTGCTCTTTAGTTTGGGAAACATTAACGGTCCTCCAAGTTTGACCTAATAGAAAACAACCAAAAAAAATGTTTTCGATCTAAAAAAAATTTTTTGTGTCAGATGAAAATGTCAAAAACATATTTGTAGTTGAACAGAACTGCTGAAAAAATTTTTGAAACAGCGAAAAAAATCGCTGAAAAATGCTCAACTGCAAAAAAACATCAAATTGACAGAGCTACAGTAACCCAAAAGGATTACTGTAGCTCTGAGAGATTTTTTTTCCAGTTTTAGATAAATTTTTCCTGATAGAAAAAGGTGTCAAAATCAACTTTGTAGTTGAACAAAACTGCTGAAAAAAATTTTGAAAAAGCGAAAAAAATCGCTGAAATATGAAAAGTTCAGTAGAGCGCACATGCTCATCTCAACAAAGTTTGAGCTAACGGAACACTTTTAAGAGATTTTTTTCCACTTTCAAAAAAATTTTTCCTGCTGGATGAAAATGTCAAAAACATTTTTGTAGTTGAACAAAACTGCTGAAAAATTTTTTTAAACGCCGAAAAAAATCAGCGAAAAGTGCTAAATTGCTAAAAAAAACATCAAATTGACACACAGCTACAGTAACCCAAAAGGATTACTGTAGCTCCGAGAGATTTTTTTCCCATTTTAAAATAAATTTTTCCTGTTAGATAAAGGTATCAGAATCAACTTTGTAGTTGACCAAAACTTCTGAAAAATTTTTTGAAATCTCGAAAAAAATGAGTGTTCTCACCTAAAAAATGTTTTTGTTTTGTATTCAAAACAAATTTTTATTTCAAAACATGTTTTTGTTTTCTGTTTTGAAACATGTTCTGACTCAAAAACATATTTTCTGTTTCGTTTTTCAGCCACTTCACGAAATTCTAGACGTGATAATCACCCCGTCAGTGGTCATTGTTTTGCTGGTGCTAAATGGAGTGATGTTTTGGAAGGTTTATATGAAGAATAAGTTGTGAGTTTAGCAAATGGGTCTCGCCACGAAAAGGGTTTTTGGTACTTTTCCTACTAGAAATAGGTAAAAATAGATGAATGATGTCTATTCCAATCAAATTCCAGCGATTTCTACTGGTTTTTCGGGAAAATCAGGAAAATTGGGGTTTTTGACAAATTTGACGAAAAAACCAGTAGAAATTGCTAGAATTCGATTGGAATAGACATCATTCATCTGTTTTTACCTATTTCTAGTAGGAAAAGTACCAATATTATCGTTAAATCATCTGAAAGTTGCCGCTTCTATTCAAAATTTCGAAATTGGCGCGCACGATGTCTTGCAGCGAAAACTACAGTAAGACGTGCATTTTTCAGAGTTTTTGTTGCATTTTTTTCATTTTCTGACTTTAATTTACTCGAAAACAGCCCAAAAACACTGAGAAATGCAAATCTTACTGTAGTTTTCGCTGCAAGATATCATGCGCGCCAATTTGAATTTTTGAATGCGAGCCGCAGATTCCAGATGCAACGATGATAGAAATTCCTGGAATTTTATTGTAATTCACATAATTCATCAATTCTTACCCATTTTTCAGCAGAAAAAGGGCCAAAATTCAGCCCAGAACCCCTGAAAACAGTTTTCGTTGCGAGACCCACTAACCGATCTCTTTCTTTTCAGCCGTGTCCTCCACAAAAAGCACCGCCTGGCCGAGAAAACCCTCACCATCACCGTAATCCTGATTCTCCTCCCAGTTCTCGTCAATTTTGCAATCGGACTCATTATCATTTTCGACGAATCCGTCCCTTTTCTCTTTTTGATCAGACCGTATTGTATTGATGCTCGGGCTCACATTGTCAACTTTTATTTTTATTTTAAGCACCCGATTTTTAAAAGAACACGAGTTGTAGAGTATAATGGATCGATCAAGAGAGTCACTTTTATTAGTAATTAGTTGGTTGTTTTTTGGAAAAAACACTTTTTTGTATCGCAAATACAGTAATCCTGAATTTGAAATAAAGTGGAAAAAGCAAAAGAGTGAAATTTCCTTTTTTTACTGAAAAAATATATGAATTTCAGCTAATTTTTAGGAAATTCAGTGTACAGAAAATTGGCTTAAATTCAAAGGAAAAATAGGAGAAAAAGAGCCAATTTTTCGGAAAATTGAAAAAAGTTGCGTTTTTTTTTTAAATTTGTGATTTTGGGATTTATTGAAATAGAAAAAACCAAATATGTTTTTTTGTGATAATTCCAAGAAATTACAGATCCAGGATTTTCAGGAAATTCGGAAAAAAATTCAAAAATCATTAAAAAAAAATTTTTTAACTTTTTCATTTTTTTTTAATTTTGCGATTTTTGGATTTTTGAAACACAGATAAACGTAAAATTTATTTCTTTTTGTAAAAATTCCGGAATTAAAAAAAAATTTCGAAACCCCAAATTTTTTTTTCAGAAGGCCTAGGTTTCCATTCTCCTTTCCAACCTTTGATACCCTTCTCCTTCTTATCATTCCTTATCACTACCCATCTTTTCTCTTTTTGTCCATCCAACCTATTTCTAACGTATACGCTTCTCTGATCAGTAATCACTATCACTGATAGCAAAAGAACAAGCTCTGCGTCTCGCACCTCCACCTGCCTTGAGATCAGCCTCCAACAGATTTTCTTTTCTCGAAAATGAAATATGTACATAGTGAACACACACATGGCCCACGAGAGAGCATGCTTTTCGAGGAGACGCCGTGTCGCGACGGACCGCGAGTCGGCGACCGACGAGAGAGTGTGCGCCGGGCGGAGACGCAGAGACACGCGACGCGATTCGCGTCGCGGTTGCCTCAGACAGACCTTTCGGCCTGATCGCCTGCCGCCTTTTCCTGCTGGTTTGACGACGATTATCAGTGATAAACGTGAGCATTTTCAATGTTTTGATGATTTCCATGTGTTCCTTGAAGAATTCCTTCCATTCCTGCCAAGAATCGACATTTTCCGATCGCTACTTTTCGCACAGTTCTTATCGATTTTTCCTGATTCTAATTTCCAATTTTTGATTTTAAACCCCTAAACCTGATTTTTCCCTATCGATTGCACCCCTTTTCGCCGAAATTGATTGACGAAAAGCCGAGAAAAACGAGTTTTTCGCGGCGAGAAATCCAGTTGCGCGTCATGGCCGTGGCCTCCGTCGCTGCGAAACCTAGGCCAGCGGCGAGGACCCGTCGTGTGACGGGCGTTTCCGAAGGAAGAGAGGGGAAATTGAGTGGAAAATTATAAGGAAATTGATGGGAAAAAGGGACGGGGAGAAAGATTTTTTAGGGGAGAATTAGGATTTTTAGGAACTGGAATAAAAATTTTTAAACATTTGAAAAAAAATAAATTAGATTTTTGAATTTTTCCAAAGTTGATTTTTTTGAGTTTGAGATATTTTCAAAACAACTTCCTAAAATTTTAAAATTTTTTTTGAAGATTGAAAAAATTTTATTTTAATTTTTTTTTAATTTTTGAAACATTTCACAAATCTTCACAATTTTTCCGAAAAATAGCAAAATTTTCGAAATTTTCAAAAATTGAATTGAACCAATTTTTATGAATTTTTAGTGAATAAATCAATTTTCAAAAATTTTCTGAAATTAAAAAAACATTTTTTCATTCCAAAAATTTTTTAAATTTTTTTCCCATTTTTCCAAAAATAGCAATGATTTTAAAATTGTTGAAAAATTGAATAAAACCCATTTTTAAAAAATTTTTAGTAAATTAATTTTTTAAAAATTTAAAAAATTTTGAAAAAAAATTTTTAACGCTTTTTTTTTGAAAATTCCAGAATTTTTTGGCTATTCTGACATTTTTTTAAATTCAAATTTATTTTTGAAAGTATGAAAATATTTTCAAAAAATTTTCAACCCATTTTCCCCAAATTCCAGCATGGCTTTATGGACGGATCCGTCCCGCCAGTACCTAATAAGCTCCATCCGAAATCGTCCATTACTCTGGGATAAAAACTATGTCGGCGAGAGCAACTACCGTACCCTGAAAGTAAGCAAAAACCGCGACGCGACCGCTCCGCACCCCCAGAATCTTCCAGAATTCTGCGTTTCGTGACGTCACCGACGAGATGAATCAATTCTTCGTGATGAGCGTGAAGTTCACGTGTGAAGACGTGAGATCTCAATGGAAGAATCTGAAGGACACGTTTGTCCGAAAACTTCGATGGGTTCATCAGGGAAAGTATGTGGAGGATGATATGAAGGAGCCGACGTGGAAGTTCTATCGGATGCTCACGTTTTTGGATGAGAAGGAGGCGAAGAGGTTGGGCGATGCAGTGGAGCACACTTATGAGTTGGCTCCGGCGAGCAATGGAGCAACGAATGGAGGGAATGTGCAACAGAGGTGAGGATTCTGAATTCTAGAGGGTCTTCTAGTTTAAAAATGGTGAAAAACAGAGCATTTTCTGCTATTCCTTGGGTCTTGACACGAAAGGTTCACTTCTCGTGGCGAGACCCATAACTTGGCTCAAAATGCTTCATTTGAGCTCGTGGATCATTTTAGAGCTCCTAACCTAGATTTTGAAAGTTCAGATGAGCCACGTCATCTGAAACTGCTTCAGAAGACGTGACTCATCAGAATTTTTTTTCAAAAATTTTTTTTTCCATTTTTAGAGTTATTAGCTTTGAAATTTCCAATTTTAGCCTATTTTTCATTATGGGTCCGTCACGAAAAGTTGATTTTCACTTTTCCTTTCTAAATGATCTATGAATATTTATGAGTCATATCCAAACATCACCTGCTAGTATAAACACGTGAATTTACGCTTGAAAAGCTCAGATTATGCTATCTTAGGCCCCGCCCTTTTCTATAACAAAACTAATATTTTCGCATGATAAGACACATGAAATGTGATTTATTTTCCAGTTTCTGCTTTCTTTCCAGCTGTCATTTCAGCTTGAAAGCGAGAAAAATGTGTATACCCTATAGCTTACGCGCAATTACGGAACTACAGTAACCCGAAAGCTTGATTTTTTATTTTTTTTAAATTTTCCAGCTGCCATATGAAGCAAGAGCGTCAAACGATGCTCCAGTCGACCTCCTCCATGATGCCCATCTCCTACGAATCAACGTCTTCTGAAGAGCAAATGCTTCAGATGTTCAACCAGCCACCAGTTCTCAATCAACAGTCACAACAACATCAGATGATTGACCAACAGTGCTCGTCGACTGAAACTATTTGTGCGAAGCCGACTCCGTATAGTCCGCGAAGCCCGAATGGGTCCAGTAGTGGGGTGGAGGAAGATGAGGAGGAACCCAGGAGGAAGAGGGTGGGTAGAAGGGGGAATTTGGGGAAAATTGGTTTGGAGAAAAGTAGAAAAAAAGTGGTTTTCTTCCGATTTTTTCCCAATTTTTTACAGAAGCATACTGGAATTTTTTGAAATTAGAAAAACATTTAAATTTTGAAAATCAATGGAAAAAAGATTTCAGAAATTTTTTGAAAAATATTTTTGGCATTTTCTAATTTTTTACACGAAAATTTCAGTATTTTTTCTGTGTTTTCCGACTTTTCAATTTCAAAAAACAATTAAAATTTTTATCAAAATACTTCAAAAATTCAAAAAAAAAAATGCCATTTTTTGAGATTTTAGAAAATTTTCTGGGATTAATTTTTTATTTTTACAGGAACATTTTTGAATTTTTTTTCTGTAATTTCCAAATTTTTCATTTCTGGAAAAATCAAAATTTTTAGAAAATTTTCAAAAAACTTTTTTTTTCTCGAATTTTTGAATTTTTTTTCTAATTTTAGATTTTGCGCACTTATCGAAATTTGTGATTTTTTGAGAAAAAAAAAAACAGTTTTTTTTCATAATTTCCTTACTTTCCAGCGCTTCCTCCGCCAACCCACCCAACAAGTCTTCCACACAACAATTCCCTTGGAACCCGATGAGTGGGAGCATTTCGGAGCCATAGTTGCCGCTAATCTGAGACGGTACAGTACCTATTCACCTCCCATTTTCTATAAATTTCCTTACAGTCTCCACAACGAACAGGGACGTCAATCGGTATCCCGTGTGCAGAAAAAACTCAGCGATGTGCTTTTTTCGGAGCACTAACCCAGTGATTTTCTAGATTTTTTTCCAATTTTTTAAATTCATTTATAGCGCTTTTCCCTCATCACCAAAGTCATCAATTCCCCGATTTTTTGTGATTTTTCAAAAAATTTTAATTTTTTGAATTTTTTCGCCAATTTTATCACCGAATGTACTGGATTTTTCTCTTTTTCTTCTTGTTTTTTTAAAAAATATTGTTAAAAACTTATTCTTGATTTTTCTTTTGATTTTTCACTCGTACTTTTACGATGTCAATTACCTATTTTTCCCCCAGTTTAACTGGAATTTGCCCAAAAATCAATAATTTTCAGAAAATGACTATCAAAGAAGACCCTCCAAGAACAGTTGCGCTGTCAAAGCTGTCGTGGGATCTGCCGCGCGAACTTTGGCTCTGCGATATGGCCTACGCCTACAGAAATTTGTGGAAACTTTACGATGAGAAGGATGTGACCCAGGAGGACATGGTGGGTGATTATGGATTTGAAAAAGTGGGAAGGGAATTAGAAAAAGATGGGTCCCGCCACGAAAATGATTTCCGGCTGAATAACGGCTTCTGAACAACGTTTTGGCACTTTTTCTGATGAAAATGAGTGTTCTTATCAATTTCCAGCAATTTCCACCGTTTTCCCGAAAAACTGACGTGTTTCTGGTGAAAAACGGCTAAAATCGTAAAAAGTCATGAATTTTACTGAAAATCGATGGGAAACTGCTGGGATTTGATGGGAAATCATTGAAAATCATGTTTTTCACTCATTTTTATCAAAAAAAGTGTCAAAACCTTGATCAGAAGCCGTATTTTTGCCGAAAACTATTTTCGTGGCGAGACCCAACAGGTGACTCGAAAAAGCTAAATTGCGGAATGATTTCGCGGAAATCTGATGAAAATCCGGAGAGAAAACCGAAAAACTGCTTTCAGAGACACTTTGCCACGATTCGTGTTGCGATGAACAATCACTTCTGCACCGAATATACCGGTTAGTTTCGGAAGGGACCAAAAATCGATAAAATGATTTTTTGAAGATAAAATGGTGATGAGAAAGTGGATGGAATTGGTCTTGTTGTTCGGAATCAAGTACGCATGCAATGGACATACTGTCGAGCTGAGAGGGGTTAGTTATGGTTAATTTTGGTAAAATGGGGTAGCTGGCCGAGGAATTCGTTCGGCCGCAGGGTCTCGAAGCGAAGAAAGTTGACCAAAAGATGAAGGATACGATTTTCACTTATTATTGCCGTCCAGCGATGGGTCCCGCCACGAAAATGGTTTTTGGTTGAAGTTCGGCTTCTGAACAAGATTTTGGCACTTTTTTGATGAAAGCGAGTAAGAATACACGAATTCAATCATTCCCAGTCAAATTTGAGCAGTTTCCACCGATTTTTAGTAAAAATGAGGTGTTTTTGGTAAAAAGCGGAAAAATACCCAAAAATGCATGTCTTTGTACTGAAAATTGGTGGAAACTGCTGAAATTTGGCTGGAAATGACTGAATTAACCCATTTTCTTCAGAAAAAGTGTCAAAACCTTGTCCAGAAGCCGTATTTCAGCCAGAAACCAGTTTCGTGGCGAGACCCAACGCCGCGGAACGGCAATAATACAGTGGGAGCCATCAAAAATTGACCGAAATATGGAGAATATGATAGAACACTTTTTCAGCATCATATTCGTCGTGACGGAACACTCAAAGACGATTTGAACGAGAGTTGGAAGCTTTTCAACAAATTGCAATTCTTGGCCCAATTCCATTGGACCGTCCTGCAGGCCAACGAGAAAGAAGAGGCGAAGCTCAAGAAAATCGAAGAACACGTCGCCTCTCAGCGCCAGCTATTGATCCATCCGAAATTGATCAACTTTCCGAATTAGTCCAAAAATCTTCGCCTACTACACATTAGCAGATCTCGAAACTCAATAAAACTACCCTCATTTTATTTAGAATTCCGAACGTTCTTTTTTTGTATACCTCAATTGTTCGTTAACGATTTTTTTCCGCTTTTTCTGTTTAAATTTTTCAAAATTTTAATTTTCGTCGAAATTTTTCATTTTTCATTTTTTCTCTTTTTTTGCTGATTTTTGGATTATAAAATGCTTTTGAAAAATAATTTTCTGTTTTTGATTTTTATTTCATAATCGTACTCTTACGATGACCTGATTCCTCATTTTCCGCCTAAATTTTTCATTTTTTTTTCAATTTTGTCAAAAATCAATAATTTTCAGTTATGACCGTTCTGGAAGAGTGCAATTTTTCGGAATCTTCCCCGGAACATTCGCCGGAGCCAAGTTCAATTTGGAGCGAGGACAAAGAGAACTTTCTGGTCGCCTATGCCTTCGGATCAACCGATTTGTACAGAATTCGTCAAGAAGACGATGCTACAGAGCAGGCATGGGTACGAACAAAATAGAAATCAATTTTTAACGAAAAAATGCAATGAAATTGGTGAAAATCGGGAGAAAATCGAGTAAAAATGGGAGAAAATCGTTTGAAAAACGAGCAAAAATCACTTCTCCACGAGGACTACACGCTGGAATTCTAGGCCGTGTAGTTCACGTGGAGAATCGCCAAAAAGTTGGGATTTGGCGCGAAATGGCTGGGAAAAGGCGTGAACAGGTCAGGAAAAAGGAGAAAAGACAGATAAAAATGAAAAAATGAAAAATAAATTTGAAAAAATACAAAAAAATTTGAAATTATTGTTTTCAGAAGGATATCAACAGCATTCGTAAAAGGATGATCGTATACTACCGTAGCGAGTTCACTGGTATGTTTTGATAACAAAAAACTGATAAACTTATTGATTGTTCAGACCGGATGGTGATGCGCAAGTGGATCGAACTCGTCATCAAGTTCTGGCAAGAGTACGAGCGCAATGGTAACTCGATGGACGAGAATCAGGTTTATCGATTTTTCCTGGGGTTACTGTAGGAAATAGAGAAAAGTTGTCAACTGATAAAAGATAGAGAAAACAATTTTGTATCCAAAAAATATTTTTTCAAATTTTTCCAGAGCGACAACACGGAACCATGGCCACTTTTCCAGAAGTTGGGCTATCTGGCTACTTATCAGCGAGAGCATGCTCAGAACCGATGAATAAATGTAAAATTGATTGTTTTTTAATTTTCCGCTGAAATCTCCCCGAAACTCCGATTTTTCCCAAATTTCCATGTGATATTGATCTCAAACTTTTTTGATTTTTTCTATTTATTCCCATGCCAATAAATCTATTTATTTTTACTTTTTTTCTGCAAAAATAAGAAAATATTGAAAATTTCCACGTGAACCACAGATTTTCGCTGATTTCCCATTGATTTTTATCATTTTCTCTTCGAATTTTGAGATTGGAAAAAGGCGAAGACAATGGTATATTCTAATCAAGTAAGTTTTAGCATGACCTAGTTTTACAGTAGTTTGGGGAGTTAGGCCACCAGAAATACGAACTTTCTTTGAGCAAAAAAAGCGAGCAAAAACAAAAATTTTCAAAGTTCTGCAGAGAAAATGTTGCAGTGGCCTAGCTTTTCAAATTTGAAAAACTTCGGTCACCGGTTGAAAAATTGAATTAAATTGAAAATTTTGAGCAGAAGAAACATGAAAATTGATCAAATTTCATAGTTTTTTCACAGAAAAATCCAATTTCCTCCGAATTTTTCAAATTCCCTCCCATTTCCAGCAACTCGCTTGGTTCGACATCCTCGCCTCGCCGATCATCCTTTTCTGGTACCTCGGCGTCTTCTACGCCTTCCTGCTCTTCGTTGTGAAGCCGTGTCTGGTGCCGAAGGGCACTGCTAGACAGGTAAATTTGAAAAAAATGGGAAAAAGTATGAAAAACAGGAAAAAAATTGAGAAAAAAAGTAGAATTTCATGCGATTTTTCAAAATAAAAACGAAAAAAAATTTGGGAAAAAAATTTTTTTTTGAATGAATTCTTCTTTCAATTTATCGATTTTTCAGCGATTTTTGTTACTAAAATTGATATTATTAGTATTTCAAAACTGCCGCTCGCATTCAAAATTTCAAATTGCCGCGCACGATATCTCGCAGCGAAAACTACAGTAAGACGTGCATTTTTTAGTGTTTTCGGCTATTTTTGAATGTATTATTGCATTTTTCGCATTTTCTACCAACAATTTACTCAAAAACAGCCCAAAAACACTCAAAAATGCACTTCTTACTGTAGTTTTCGCTGCGAGATATAGTGCGCGCCAATTTGAAATTTTGAATGCGAGCTGCAGTTTTGAGATGCAAAGATAATATAAAAACTGCAAAAAATGTGAAAAATCTCTATTTTTCCCAATAAAATGTACAAATTTATGTAAATTTTCAAAAAAACAATTTTTTTTGAAAAATTTTTTTTCGCAATTTATTGATTTTTTCAGCGATTTTTGATACAAAAAATTTAAATTTTTGTTCAGTTTTTGTTTAAATTTTTCAAATTCCTGCCTTCACCCAATTATCGATTTTTCAGCCATTCCTGCTGTGCGGCGAAAAACCAGCTCCGAGCCGTTCCCTGAACATTCACTGAATCGACAACTTATCGATTTTTCCGGAAATCAAACTTTTGGATTTCAGATTTTAGTAGAATAAATGGTTCTTCTTATCATTATCACTCAGAGATCACTTTTCCGAAATTTGAGATTTCTCGCAGAGAAAAAACATCTAATTATTTGTCTAGAGCGTGTGAGAAAACGAAAATTCGTGTTATCAGCTGGCCTATTTTTTTCCATTTTTTCTGTTTGCTTCAGCTTTTTTCAGCTTTTTTTCAGAGAAATTCGGTTGCGTAACATGTTTTTTTGAAAAAAAATTCAAATGTTTTTTTTTCAAGTATGAATATGACAGAAATCACAAAAACAAAAGGAAATTTGATTTTTCGTTTATTTTTCTTATTCTCCCTATTTTTCCCCAAAAACCCAATTATCCCGTCCATTCTCCACCCAAAAATCTCCTGTTTTCCAGCTGTTCACATGTCTCATAACACTGATAACTCGCAATATTTCCCAATCACTGGCCTCCCGGAATATATCAATTTTCAATGGACATTCCAATTTTTCACCGGATTCCTGATTATCAGTGCCATCTACAGTATCCCTCCAGTCATCCTCCTTTTTCTAATGACATGGAAATTTTTCAAAAATTCCAAAAAATTTCGGAAAAAATCCGATTCGAAATATTCGCCTCTTTTTTGATAATGCAACACATTTCCGTGATTTTTCTGATTTTTGAATTCCTAACTTCGAGAATCCCAAATTCCGGGTTGGTGACAGCTTACTGTGCCTACAGTAACCCTACAGTACTCTTATCACTTATCAATTCCTCTTTTATCGCATCTGTACATGCGAAAAACTATGTTACAGTAGTGTTTTGTCTGTTGAGGGTGGTGCTGATGTATTCAAGAGGAAATCATGGAAAGGTGGGTGACTGGAAAAGCGCCAAGAGGCTAGAAATGCGTCAAGGCACTTGAAAAGCGTCAAGGCACTAGAAACGCGTCAAGATACTAGAAATGTGCCAATGCACTAGAATTGCGCCATGCGCTCAAACCTCGTCAATACTCCAACTATGCGCCAACCCTCTTTTCCCCTTCCAGAACCGCATCCGCTACGTCTTCTACAGTACTCCATTCCTTATCATCTTATCAATTTTCCTCGCCACCTCTAGAATGTTCGCCACCAATTCGTGTGTCCAACTCGGCGAGCCATTTCCATTTGGAGCCATTGCGGTGGTGACATTGACGAGTGATAAGGTAGGTAACTGATAACAAGGTTCCTAGTCAGTAGGTGACTTCTAGCCTCTTTACCGATACATCGAAGATGCCAACATCCCACTTGTCGCCTTATCACTGATAATCTTAACAATTCTAATGTTCGTAAAGTTGCGGGAACGAAAGAAACTGTAAGTTCATGTCACTACGACACTCCGAAATCCCGCCTTTTCAGTTCCTCATCTCTCAACAGAAAATACGACTCAAAAGCCGAAAAAACGTTATCAGTCACCATGCTTATCATTCTCCTTCCTATCACTATCAGTGAAATCCTTATCATTGCTGAAAGTTTAGATGTTCATTTATTCGCCCTGGCAGTGCTCCGAGCGTTGTTTACTGATATTCGAGCTCACATTGCCACGTGTTATTTCTACTGGACCCATCCGATTTTTCAGAAGAAGATTGTGTTGAAGAAGATCGAATCCTGTCGGGAAAGTGATAAATGAATTGCGTCAAGGCACGGGAAGTGCGCCAAGGCACCGAGGATGCGTCAGGAGCTCTTTTCAACGTTTTCCAGCAATTTTTCCCAGAGTTTTGCATTAATTTGCAACTTTCAAACATTTTTCAAACATTTTACAGCATTTTTTGTCATAATTTATGAAAAAAAAAATGAAAAATGGAAAAAAATTTTTTTTTCGAAAATTAATTTTTTTTCAAAATTTTTTTTTTCCAATTTTTTTCAGATTTTTCAGATTTTTTGCATTTTTCTTTTTCTTGTATTGAAAATAATTTTTTTTTAAATTAAAAAATTTAAAAATTTAAAAACTATTTTTTCAAATTGAAATTTTTTTTTTGGAAATTTTTTTTTTAATTTTTCAACTTTCTCGTTTTTTTTCATTTTTTCCTTCATTTTTTTGACACACATTATGTGAAAAAAAATTTAAAAATAAAAAAAACATTTTAATTTTTTTTCATTTTATTTTTTTTATTCAAATAAAAAATAAAATCCATTTATTTATCACTATCCTTACACGATTCAATCCTTTTCATCACAATTTTCTTCTTCTGAAAAACCGGATGGGTCCAGTAGAAATAACAAGTGACAACATGGACTCGAGCATCTGTGAACATTGGCCGGAGCACCACTACGATGAACATGTGAATTCCGGAACCTTGTGCCAAAATCAGACATTGAGTCATAATGATAGGGAGGAGAATGATAAGCATGGTGACTGATAACGTTTTTTCGGCTTTTGAGTCGTATTTTCTGTTGAGAGATGAGGAACTGAAATGGCGGGATTTCGGAGTGTCGTAGTGACATGAACTTACAGTTTCTTTCGTTCCCGCAACTTTACGAACATTAGAATTGTTAAAATTATCAGTGATAAGGCGACAAGTGGGATGTTGGCATCTTCGATGTATCGGTAAAGGGGCTGGAAGTCTTATCACTGATAATGAACATTGTTATCAGTTACCTTATCACTAATATATGTCACAACCATAATGGCTCCAAAAGGGAATGGGTAGCCGAGTTGGGCACATGAATTGGTGGTGAAAATTCTGGGGGAGGCGAGGAAAATTGATAAGATGATAAGGAATGGGATACTGTAGAAGACATAGCGGATGCGGTTCTGAAAGGGAGAAAATGGGGTTGGCGCATGGTTGGTGTATTGGCGCAGTTTGAGTGCATGGCGCTTTCATGGTGCATTGACTCGATTTGAGTGCATGGCGCTTTTCTAGTGCCTTGGCGCTTTTCTAGTGCCTTGACGCATTTCTAGCCTCTTGGCGCTTTTCCAGTGCCTTGACGCATTCCCCGTCACCCACCTTATCATGATTTCCTCTCGAATACATCAGCACCACCCTCAACAGACAAAACACTACTGTAACATAGTTTTTCGAATGTACAGATGCATATAACCCGAAATTGATAAGTGATAAGAGTACTGTAGGGTTACTGTAGGCACAGTAAGCTGTCACCAAGCCAGTATTTGGAATTCTTGAAGTCAGGAATTCAAAAATAATCACTATCACCGAAATGTGCTGCATTATCAGAAAAGAGGCGAATATTTCGAACTGGATTTTTTCGCAAAATTTTTTGGAATTTTTGAAAAATTTCCATGTCATTAGAAAAAGGAGGATGACTGGAGGGATACTGTAGATGGCACTGATAATCAGGAATCCGGTGAAAAATTGGAATGTCCATTGAAAATTGATATATTCCGGGAGGCCAGTGATTGGGAAAAATGGATAAATATCAGTGTGATTAGACATTTGTGCAGCTGGAAAAACCAGGGATCTTTGGGTGGAGAATGGACGGAATAATAGGGGGGAAAATCAAATTTCCCCGCCAAGTTGTTTTTGTCCTTGAGCTTTCCTGGAATTCTTTGTCGTTTTTTGTGATTGTTTGCACTCTTTTTTGGGAAATTTTTTCTATTTTTTTCGCGATTCGGAATTTGAAATATCGTCATGAAAACGACGAGAAAAACAGAAGAAATGAGCAACTTTTGGCCGTATTTGTCTTGTTTTCACACACTGATAATTAGGTGTTTTTTTGGGTGGAAGACTAAAAATCAAGGGGTGGGAGGAAGTGATGCGCCGTGGCACGAGAATGGTGTCAAGGAACAAGAATGGTGACAGGGTACGAGAATGGCGTCAGCGCACTAAGAATGCGTCAGGGCACTTGAAATGTGTAAAGTAACGAGAATAGCGTCAAGTTAAAAATGCGCCAAGGTAATAGGAATGCGCGATGGTACTAAAAATGCTTCAAAGTACTAGGAATGAGTCAAGGAACGAGATTGGCGTCAAGAGACTCCGAATGCGTCAGGGCATTAGGAATGCGCCAAGGCACTAGGAATGCGTCAAAGAACGAGAATAGCGTCAGGGCACCAGGAATGCGTCAAGAGAATAGAAATGTGTCAAGAAACGAGAATGATGTCAAGGCACGAGAACAGTGCCAAGGCACGAGAATGGTGTCAGAGCACGAGAATGGTGTCAAGGAACTGGGAATGCGCCAAGGAACTAGAAATTTTTATTTATTTATTTATTTATTATGACATACATGGTCGTGAACATAAGAATAAGACATATTCGGTGGATCAAGTACATGGGTGGGGCGGATGATGAGGGGGTCGGTTGGGGCTTCAATCGTCAAGGCACTAAAAAGGCGTCAAGGCATTAGAAATTCGTCAGGAACGAAAATGGCGTCAAGAAAGGAACTTAGCGTCAAGACACTAGGAAAGCGTCAAGGAACTAGGTATGCGTCTAGGAACGGGAGTTGCGTCAAGGCACTAGGAATGCGTCAAGAGACGAGAATGGCGTCAAGGAACTAGGAATGTGTCAAGGCACTAAGAATGCGTCAAGGAATTATCCTCACGCCAAGACCCCGGAGTTTCCTTTCTGGCGCACTTTCGGTGACTTTGCGCATTTCTCGTGCTTTGGCGCTTTTCCTGTCAACCAGAAATGCGTCATCCAAAGCTACACGCGCCAGGGCACTACAATTGCGTCAACGAATCAGTCTGACCCCTTGGCACAACTCTCGATCTTCCCCTTGACACACTTCCGGTGTCTTTGCGCATTCCTGGTGCCTCCTGGCGCCTTTTCGGTGCCTAGTTTTTGATCTCAACACCCTTCGATCTCCATAGAAACCCGGCGTACTTTGTGCGTGTTTCAAACCCCTCAATTGCCAGCTGAAAAGTGTCTCCGCCCACCAGGTGATGTGGGCTTGGAAACTTATCAGTGATAAGTCTTATCACTCGCTTTCTGATAAACCTTTTCATGGTGCCCCCTCCAATTGCTGCTGGATATTGGCTTGCCGGAGTCGGCGGAGTGAGTGTGTTCATTGTGGTTTTGGCGATTATCAAGGTTAGTGATAGCTTATCACTGATAAGAGTGATAACAAGTTTTTAGGAACTTTGCTCCACTAACACCTATAATCAGAAGATTGATAAGGATCGAGAAGCTCTCCGAGGGCCCATGACCTGGACACCTCATGCTCCACGACTGCTCCCTTCCACTGATAACCTGATTTTCCAAAAATCCCAATTCCTGGCTTTCACCTGTCCTTATCAGCTATCAGAGTCGCTTATCAAGCCTACAGAGGAGCGGAAACTGATAAGATCATTCTTCGAAAAAATCGATATCGACGTGGAGACGGTGATTCCAAAGGGCGCCCGGACAGTTTCCTACGCCTATGACGGCTTCGAATTCGGAGACAGTTGCCTGGATTTCCGGCCTAAATCCGGGCCTGAAAACGCGCCTGAAAGCCTAGAAGAGCCCGAATTCCGCAAATTCACGTATCAAATGATCTGCTCCCGCGTTCAAAACGTCTACTGCAATGATATTCTGGCAGGCACCTGTCTCTACTTTGACACCGATGATAATGATGTTATCACTGATAAGCCAAAGCGATTCAGTGAAGTCGAGTACAATCTGATGGCCTTCTACGATACAGTAACCCAGAAAACCCGTCAAGAAGTCCGGGAGACCAGAAAATTCGAGAAATTGGCCAGGAAAGCGCAAAGATCAGCGGAGGAGCCGTTGAAAGAGTACACTTCGACGGTTTTTTCGCATTTGAGACTTTTTACGGAGGAAAATGGAACGACTGTGGTGTTGGCGTGTAATGCGGATGGGAAGATGGAAAAGTACGCATTCAATGAGGAAATCGATCGATATGAGTACGTGGAGACGGAGGAGATCAACGAGGAACAAGTGGCTGATAACTTTTTGGTTCGAAGATATTGACATCGCCTCGTTTTTCCAGATAAATGTGTGTAGAACCCAAAAGTTGGCGCTTTTTTAGTGTCTTGGCGTTCCTTGGCGCAATCCTGGTTCCTTGACGCAATCCTGGTTCCTTGGCGCAATTCAAGTTCCTTGACGCAATCCTGGTTCCTTGACGCAATCCTGGTTCCTTGACGCAATTCTAGTTCCTTGCCGCAATCCTGGCTCCTTGGCGCAATTATGGTACCTTTGCGCAATCCTGGTTCCTTGGCGCAATCTTGGTTCCTCGGCTCAATCCTGGTCCCTTGGCGCAATCCTGGCTTTTTGGCGCAATCCTGGCTCCTTGGCGCAATCTTGGCCCATTGGAGCAAATGTTTCTATTTCTAAAGTTTCCGAGAACTAATCTGATATCACATATCACTTATCACCGCACTCGAAATGCCCATAAATTTTTAATCAACACTTGTCTGCGCAGGTTGAAAAAGTGTTTCGCGGAATTAGTTTTGAGCTCTGATAGATGACGAAAAGGCAAGGCACCGAAAGGGCGCCAAGGCACTGGGAAGGTGTCAGGGCACCAGGAATGCGTCAAGAGAATAGAAATGCGTCAAGGCACTAGGAATGCGTCAAGGAACCAAAATTGCGTCAAGACACGAAGATTGCGTCAAGCCACCAAAACCGCGAAAGCCCTTTTAATATCACGTCAAAGTCCATTTCCTTATCAGTCACGTTATCATTTCCAACTGACCTTGGCCCCTTATCGCTTTCAGAAAAAAGTATAAAAAAGTAAACCAGGGCGACCTTGATAAGCAATCGATATAAAAGGGAAATCCGAGCGTTTTCTGCTCATTGCGAAATCCGCAAACTCGTCTCGATTGGTCTTTGGCTCACGACAAAGATCACCGAATCTTCGCGAAGAAACCGCTTCGAACCTTCGAACTCGATTCGTTCCGACCACACCATGACACGTAACGCCGTGCTTCTCGTCGCCATTGCCGCTGTCTTTATTGGGGGAGGTGAGCTGAAATATGAGAAGGATTTTTAGAATTTTTAAGAAATCTTATTAGAAAACTCAGGAATTGAAAAACTGAAAATTGCTCGGAGGAAAATGTTTGGAAGCTTCAAAATTGAAAAAATTGAATTTGTTTGGAAATTTTTTAAAAATTTGAAAATGTTCATTTTTGCACTGCCACCATATCTTCCAATGACCAAAAAGTGTGAAAAATACGTGATTTTCCGCGTGAAGAACTAGTTTTCTCAAACTTAGTACTGAAAATCAGGTTTTCAGCTGAAAAATTAGGTTGAGCGACATATTCATAAATTAAATTGGCTAACTTTTGTGATTTTTATAGAATTTGGTTTTTTAAGAATTTAATTTCAAATTTTCAATTTGGCGAAAAGTTAGTACAGATTTTTTCGGGATTTTTCAAAAACCAGAATCTTTTTTTCAGTGAGCTCACAGGGATCCGGTTCTTTTGTGCCTTCGGGTTCGGGAGCAGGCGCCGTAAAGGTCAGATGTCTATTGAACTATTCCCGAATCAATCGATATTTTAGCCTTACTACGAGGATAGTAACTTCAACCCAGGGAACCAATACAAGATTGTGCCACTGAAGAAGCCGGACCAAATCCATAGAATCGTGTCGAACCAGCAAAATGCCTACGTGATCTACCCGGCTCAGACTCACGGCAACCAGTATTTCTATGATCCGTGGACCATTGGACAAGTTTTGGGATATCTCTATGAGGTATGCATTTATCGATTAATTTGCTCATTTTTTGGAGAAATTTCATGCAAAATTGAGAAAAAAAATTTTTCACTTTTTTCGACGATTTTTCTCGGTGTTTCAAAAAATTTTTCAGTGGTTTTGCTCAATTACAAAATTAATCTAGACACCTTTATCTAGCAGAAAAAATTTATTCAAAAGAGAAAAAAACTAGAGCTACAGTAACCCTTTTGGGTTACTGTAGATGTGTCGATTTGTAGTTTTTCACTTTTTTCGACGATTTTTTTTCGGTATTTGGAAAAATTTTTCAGTTTTTTTTTTCAACTACAAAATTGATCTAGACACCTTTATCTAACAAAAAAAAAATTTATCTTGAGGGGATGGGTCTCGCCACGAAAATAGTTTTTAGCTTTTCTGGACGTTCTAATCGATTTTTCAATTGTTTTTCGCACTTTTTACATGAAAAATACACTTTTTGTGCGTTTTTTGACGGAAAAAATGCGAAAATCAGTTGAAAAATCAGTGAAAATGAGTAAAATTAGTGGAAAAAGACAAAAATGCGCAACTACCGTACCCCGCTTTAAAGTTACAGCACACTTCGCGCCGAAAACTTTTGTTCGTTGCGAGACCCGCAACAACTCTGTAAATCTATAGCTACAGTAACTTTTTCAGCTCGCCGAATTCGGACCGAACCCGCCACCAAACTTCCAGTACACCATTGACCTGTTTGGTCTCGGACCGGCTCCAAAGTACGCGAAGAAGAAGCGAAGCGCTCAGAAGTTGCGTCGTGCCACGCTGGTGTTCACCAAGAAGGAAAAGAAGTCGGCTCCGCCGCCAGAGCCCAAGAAATCGGTGCTCAGCGAGGAGGATAAGTACTGGGATGGAGTGCTCGACAATGTCTGGGAGGACGACATGAGCTAGATTATTCCCTCTTTGTGAATGAATAAAAGATTTGATTTGAGATGGTTTATCTTGAAAAGGAGCAGATTTGGGGAAAAGTTGACAACTGATAAAATGATAAGCGTGAGATCTTCTAAAACTTTGTAGTTGATCAATATTTGATAGCAGTGATAGGTGATAAGATAGCAAGCTTTGGAAAACGACAAGTTAAGCCGGTCGCATTCGAAAACTTCAAATTGGCGCGCACGATATCTCACAGCGAAAAATACAGTAAGACGTGCATTTTGAACTGTTTTTCGCATTTTCCGGCCCGAAAACACTGAAAAATGCACGTCTTACTGTAGTTTTCGCTGCGAGTGCGCGCCAATTTGAAATTTTGAATGCGCCATGAAGTTTTCAGATGCAATGATAGTAAGACAAAGATAAATTGATAAAACTCATTCCCGAGTTCTAAAACAGATATACGAGAAACCAACGAAAACCATTACTGCAACTTTCCCGTCGATTCTTCGGATTTCGGCTGACCTGCCATTACGTCTGACGTGGACAATTCCGTCGAGAACTTCTGTGAAGAATTCGTTGGAGTGTACATAGACGAATCGGTTTTCTTCAGTCCATTCCATTTCCAACAACTCCAAATTCTCCATTTTCTCCATTGATATCCAGAGTTTCAGCATGGTGTTTAGTTGAGCAACTGTTGGTTTTTCAGTGTTAGACAGAGAGATACTGTGACTTTGTGAGTCTAGAATTGCGTTGAATTGCACCCATTCGGCATCAGTAATCTCAACTTTTTTCGGTTGGAATCCCAGGGAATACTGGAATCTGTTAGTGACTTGAGATGAATTTTTGAAGAGCTCCTTGATGGTTAACTCTTCGAAAATGAGCTTCATGTCGTTGATGAACAATATTCTTCCAGGCACCGAGTGGATCACGAGTTGATCGATTGATTTTGTGAACTTCCACACGGGAATGTCCCGGATTGCAGTCTTGGCACATGAGACACGGATCTCGTCCACTCTCCGAAAAGTTTTCAGAAAATGTCCGACGACACGTTCTCCCGGGGAATCGATTCGTTGAGTGTTTTTGATTAACACCACTCCTCTCCCTGCTCTATTCCAGGTTATCCAAACAGTTTTCCTATTGCATTCCGTTGGATAGAAAATAATTCCTTTATCCCATGAGTTGGCATTTACAAAGAGGGAAAAGGCATTGAATTCCTCGAAGCGGAAATCCAAACGATCCAGTTGAACATTGGCGGATGCCACTAGGATTCTGGTCTTTTCAGAGCAGAATGAAAGGCTGATTCTGAAACATACCATTGAGAAAAGGAAAAGTAAAGTCAACTTACAAATCGAATGTGTTAGAATGCTTCAAGATCTCCAGTTGAACCAGAACAGGAATTCGGAGGAAAGGGAGACGGGGCATGTTGGTAGAACGAGAGAGATACCAATTGGAATGAGAAGGCACACACGTCATTAGATCAGAGATTGAGGTCAGTGAGAGACGCAGACAGTCAGAGAGCATGCCACGTCATCAGAGCTGGAGAGAGATGCGCATGATCATGAGAAAGGTAGGCCCCGTAATTAGATGACCATAAGGAGATTGGTCATCGGGAGAGATTGGGAGAACCAATGCGTATTTGAAGACAGGTTTATTAAAGTTGAAAATTGACAATGAAAAGTGGAAAGAAGTTTAAAAACATGCTCAGCAGATAGTTTTCTTGGGATAATCTTGCAAACAATTGAGTTATTTCAGATGGGTTTATAACGAATTAATCGATAATAAAAACGAGCAGTATTACAACGATAGAAACATAGTAGTTCATAGAAATCAATCCCGAGTACTAAACCAGATTCCAGTGTTACCATCAAGCATCACGTCTGCGACTTTCCCGTCGACTCTTTGAATTTCGGCCCATTTGTGCGAAATTCTGTCATGAACAATGCCGTCGAGAACTTTTGTGAGGAATGTGTCTCCGAATTTCTCTCCTGATGGCAATCTCAGGGTCAACTCTTTCAAATTCTCCATCTTCCCCATTGAGATCCAGAGTTTGAGCAATATGTTCAGCTGGACGGCGCTAGGATTCTCGATTTCATATAGACTGATTTGTTGACTTTTGGAGTTCAGAATAGCATCGAACTGGACCCAAATGGCATGATCGATAAAGACTGATTTCTGCTGGAACCCTGCCGAAAACTTGAATTCGTCAACGACTGGGAAACTGATGTCCAAGTTTTCATTGATGGTCAACTCTTGGAATACGAAATTGATTTCTTCTTCCGACAACTTTTCCTCACGATCACAACAGACACTGAAGTTGTCGATTGTTTTTCTGTATTTCCAAATTGGAATATCCTGAGCTTGGCTTATTTTCGTGCTGACGTTTACAACTTTCGCGTTTCGAAAGGTTCCCAACAAATGATCGGTGAGCATCTTACTCAAGGAGTCGTGCCTTGGAGCATTTTGAAACAATACTACCCTTTTTTTGCTGAAACATTCTCTCCAGATGACTTCCACCGATTTGTGGGCTTCCTTGCATTGACAGCCTTTTATGCTTGTGAATTGTGTCCTCATGTAAAAGTCATCATTCACACGAATACCCACATCATTGGATCCAAGAAATTTGAACCTCAATTGCCTCAAAGGAACTTTTGCGGATTCCACTAGAGCTCGGGTTCTTTCAGAGCAGAAAGTTAGGGTGATTCTGAAATATACAGTTCATGAAAAATCAAGCAATGTGCTCAAACTTACAGATCGTATACGTCGACATGCTTCAAGATCTCGAGTTGAGCCAGAAGAGGAATTCGGAGGAGAGGAAGGCCTGGCATGTTGGTAGGGAGAACAGGAGCTAATTGGGGAGATACCAGTGGGAATGAGAAGGCACACACGTCATTAGATCAGAGATTGAGGTCAGTGAGAGACGCAGACAGTCGGAGAGCACGGCCACGTCATCGGAACATTAGAGAGATGCGCATGATCATGGGAAGGTAGGCCCCGTAATTGGATGGTCATAGCAATTAGTCATTGGGAGAGATTGGTATAACGAATGCGTATTTGGAGACACGTTTATTGAAATTGAAGATTGACAATAAAAAAGATGGAAAGTTTAGGAAGTATACATGTTCTGCAGATGGTTTTCTTGCGAGATTGTTTAAAACAGTTGGGTGATAGGTGATAGGTTTGAAACAAATCTGTTGAACACAGATAAGTAAAGCTCATGTCAGAAGACAACAATAGGACAGAACTGACAATGAGAAAGATGATGATTACAGAGATACAGTGAAACAGATTCTCGTGTCACCAAAAACAGACACATTTGCAAGTTTGCTGTCGATTCTTCGGAATTCGGCTAACTCGGGGCTTGATCTGACGTGGACAATCCCGTCGAGTACTTCTGTGAGGAATGTACTGGTCAAACAGTTTCCTGCTGGCCATTCCAGTTTCAGCACCTCCAACTCCTTCATCTTATCCATTGAAACCCAAAGTTTGAGAAAGGTGTTCAGTTGAGAAGTGGTTGGTTTCTCGATTCCCTTCAGACTGATTTCTTGACTTTTAGAGTTTAGAATGGCATCGAACTGAACCCAATTCGCCTGTTCGATACGAACTTTTTCGGACTGGAATCCTGCCGAAAATCGGAATCCGTCAACGACTGGAGAATAGATGTTAAAGTTTCGATTGATGGTCAACTCTTGAAGTATAAAATTGATCTCTTCTTCCGACATTGTTTCATCAGAAAAACAAATAAAGTTGTTGATTGTCTTTCTGAACTTCCAGACGGGAAAGTTCTGGGCTCCAATTCTGTCCGTTTGAATGTTTACAAGCTTCACCTTTCGGAAGGTTCTCATCAGATGATCGGTAATCTTCTTTTCCAAAGAGTCGTCCCCTGGAGCACTTTGAAGCAACACCACTTTTTGAGGTAGAGAATTATGTCTCCAGACCACTTCCATCGATTTGTGGGGATTCTTGCAATGACAGCATGTCATGGTTGTGAATTGTGTTATCATACAAGAGTCATTATTCACCGGAATCACCACACCAGTAGGTCCAATGAAACTGTAATCCAGTTGTCTCAACGGAATATTTGCGGATTCCACTAGAGCACGGGTTTTTTCAGAGCAGAAAGTCAGAGTGATTCTGAAATGTACAGTTCCTGAGAAATCAAGCAATGTGCTCAAACTTACAGATCGTATACGTCGACATGCTTCAAGATCTCGAGTTGAGCCAGAAGAGGAATTCGGAGGAGAGGAAGGCCTGGCATGTTGGTAGGGAGAACAGGAGCTAATTGGGGAGATACCAGTGGGAATGAGAAGGCACACACGTCATTAGATCAGAGATTGAGGTCAGTGAGAGACGCAGACAGTCGGAGAGCACGGCCACGTCATCGGAACATTAGAGAGATGCGCATGATCATGGGAAGGTAGGCCCTGTCGTTAGATGGCTATACGGATTAGTCTGCCTGAAGAGATTGGTATAACGACTTTGGAGACATGTTTATTGAAATTGAAGATTGACAATAAAAAACGATGCAAAGTTTAGAAATTATACATGCTCAACAGATGGTTTTCTTGGGAGAATCTCGGGAACAACTAGGTTATTAGAGATAGGTTTGAAACGAATCAGTTGAACACATTGAATGTTAGAAGACAACAGTAGGAAAGAATTGACAATGCGTAAGATGATAGTTATGAAGATAAATTGAAAAAGTTCAATTCAGAGTTCTGAAGCAGATTCCCATGATATCAAAAACAAACACTTCTGCAAGTTTCCCGTCGACTCTACGGAATTCGGCTAACTGGAAGTCCTCGACGTGGACAATCCCGTCGAGGACTTCTGTGAAGAATTCTTCTTCGAATTCTTCTCCTGATGGCAATACCATTTGCAACCACTCCAAATTCTGCATCTTCTCCATTGAAATCCAAAGTTTAAGCATGGTGTTCAGTTGAACGGCACTTGGTTTTTCGATTCCCTTCAGATTGATTACTTGACTTTGTGAGTTCAGAATGGCATCGAAGTGAACCCAATTCGCGTGCTCGATATAGACTGCTTTCTGCTGGAATCCTGCCGAAAACCGGAATCCGTCAATGACTGGAGGATGGATTTGCAAGTATCTATTGATGGTCAATTCTCCGAGTATGAAATTGAGTTCTTCTTCCGACAGCTTTTCCTCACGATCACAACAAAAACTGAAGATATCGATTGTCTTTCTGTACTTCCAAATAGGAATGTTCTGTGCTCCGGTTCTGTACGAGTAGACCTTCATGACCTTCGCGTTTTTGAAGGTTTTCATCAGATGATCGGTGAGCATCTTTTCCAAGGAGTCGTGCCCCGATGCACTTCGAAACAAAACCACTTTTTCATCTTGGAAGCAGTATCTCCAGATCACTTTCACAGATTTGTTAGAGCCTTCAATGGCTGTGAATTGTGCCGTCATGTAATAGTCCTCATTCACACGAATATCCACACCATCGGATCTAAGAAATTTGAAATTCAGTTGTTTCAACTGAATCTTCGCGGATTCAACTAGGGCTCGGGTTCTTTCAGAGCAGAAAGTCAGGGTGATTCTGAAATATACTGTTCAAAGAAGATAAAGCTATGTGCTCAAACTTACATATCAAGTGTGTCGACATGCTTCAAGATTTCGAGTTGAGCGAGAAGATGGATTCGGAAAAGAGGAAGGCCAGGCATGTTGGTAGAGGAAAATGAGGTAATTGGGGAGATACCAGTGAGAATGGGAAATCACACACGTCATTAGATCAGAGATTGAGGTCAGCGAGAGACGCAGACAGTCAGAGAGCACGGCCACGTCATCAGAGCTTGAGAGAGATGCGCATGATCATGGGAAGGTAGTCCCCGTCATTAGATGACCATAGCGATTAGTCTTTTGGAGATATTGGGATAACGAATGTGTATTTGGAGACAGGTTTATTCAAGTTGAAAATTGACAATGAAAAGCGGAGAAAATATCAGAAAGTACACATGTTCAGCAGATGGTTTTCTTGGGAGATTGTTTAGAACAATTGGGTGATTGGTGATAGGTTTGAAAAAAATCTGTTGAACACAGATAAGTAAAGCTCATGTCAGAAGACAACAATAGAACAGAACTGACAATGAGAAAGATGATGATTACAGAGATAGAGTGAAACAGATTTTCGTGCTACCAAAAACAGACACATTTGCAAGTTTGCCGTCGATTCTTCGGAATTCGGCTAACTCGGGGCTTGGTCTGACGTGGACAATCCCGTCGAGTACTTCTGTGAGGAATGTACTGGTCAAACAGTTTCCTGCTGGCCATTCCAGTTTCAGCACCTCCAACTCCTTCATCTCATCCATTGAAACCCAAAGTTTGAGAAAGGTGTTCAGTTGAGAAGTGGTTGGTTTCTCGATTCCCTTCAGACTGATTTCTTGACTTTTAGAGTTTAGAATGGCATCGAACTGAACCCAATTGGCCTGCTCGATACGAACTTTTTCGGACTGGAATCCTGCCGAAAATCGGAATCCGTCAACGACTGGAGAATAGATGTTAAAGTTTCGATTGATGGTCAACTCTTGAAGTATAAAATTGATCTCTTCTTCCGACATTGTTTCATCAGAAAAACAAATAAAGTTGTTGATTGCCTTTCTGTATTTCCAGACGGGAAATTTCTGGGCTCCAATTCTGTCCGTTTGAATGTTTACAAGCTTCACCTTTCGGAAGGTTCTCATCAGATGATCGGTAATCTTCTTTTCCAAAGAGTCGTCCCCTGGAGCACTTTGAAGCAACACCACTTTTTGAGGTAGAGAATTATGTCTCCAGACCACTTCCATCGATTTGTGGGGATTCTTGCAATGACAGCATGTCATGGTTGTGAATTGTGTTATCATGCAAGAGTCATTATTCACCGGAATTACCACACCAGTAGGTCCAATAAAACTGAAATCCAGTTGCCTCAACGGAATATTTGCGGATTCCACTAGGGTTCGTGTTTTTTCAGAGCAGAAAGTCAAGGTGATTCTGAAATATACAGTTTATGGAAGATCAAGCTAGGTTTTCAAACTTACAGATCGTATACTTCGACATGCTTCAAGATCTCGAGTTGAGCGAGAAGAGGAATTCGGAGGAGAGGAAGGCCTGGCATGTTGGTAGGCGAGAACAGGTAATTGGGGGAAATACCAGTAGAAATGAGAAGGCACACACGTCATCAGATCAGAGATTGAGGTCAGTGAGAGACGCAGACAGTCAGAGAGCATGCCACGTCATCAGAGCTGGAGAGAGATGCGCATGATCATGGGAAAGTAGGCCCCGTAATTAGATGACCATAAATAGCAATTAGTCATTGGGAGAGATTGGGAGAACCAATGCGTATTTGAAGACAGGTTTATTAAAGTTGAAAATTAACAATGAAAAGTGGAAAGAAGTTTAGAAACATGCTCAGGAGATGGTTTTCTTGGGAGAATTTTGGAAACAATCGAGTTATTAAAGATGGGTTTTTCATTTATCGATCTGTTGACAATCACATTAAAACGATAACAATACAAACAGAATGTATGGAACTCAATCCCGAGTACTAAACCAAATTCCAGTGTTACCATCAAGCATCACGTCTGCGACTTTCCCGTCGATTCTTTGAATTTCGGCCCATTCGGGCAAATTTCTGACATGAACAATGCTGTCGAGAACTTCTGTGAAGAATGCGTCTCCGAATTTCTCTCCTGATGGCAATTCCAGTTGCAGCACCTTCAATTCCTTCATCTTTTCGATTGACATCCAGAGTTTGAGCATGGTGTTCAGTTGGATGACACTTGGTTTTTCAATTCCCTTCAGACATATTTTTTGACTTTTGGAGTTAAGAATGGCGTCGAAATGAACCCAATTCGCTTGCTCGATACGAACTAGTTCCGACTGGAATCCTGCTGAAAACCGGAATCCGTCAACGCTTGGAGGACAGATGGTCAACTTTCTATTGATGGTCAACTCTTGAAGTATGAAATTGATCTCTTCTTCCGACAGCGTTTCCACAGGACAGGAAGTAAAGTTGTTGATTGCCTTTCTGTATTTCCAAACGGGAAAGTTCTGGGTTCCGGTTCTGTCCGTGTAGACGTACACGTCCTTCACTTTTTGGAACGTTCTCATCAGATGATCGGTGAGCATCTTTTCCAAGGAGCCATGCACCGGAGCATTTGGAAGTAACACCACTCTTTTAACTCGGAAATTCTTATCGAAAATCACCACAGATTTGTGAGCTTCCTTGCAATGACCGTCTTTTATGGATGTGAATTGTGCCGCCATGTAAAAGTCATCATTCACAAGAATTCCCACATCATCGGATCCAATGAAACTAAAATCCAGTTGGTTCAACGGAATATTTGCAGATTCAACTAGGGCACGGGTTCTCTCAGAGCAGAAAGTTAGGGTGATTCTGAAATATACAGTTCATGAAAAATCAAGCAATGTGCTCAAACTTACAGATCGTATACGTCCACATGCTTCAAGATCTCGAATCGAGCCAGAAGAGGGATTTGGAAGAAAGGAAAGCCAGGCATGTTGGTAGGAGAAAGGAGGTAACTGGGGGAGATTCCAGTGGAAATGAGAAGGCACACACGTCATTAGATCAGAGATTGAGGTCAGTGAGAGACGCAGACAGTCAGAGAGCACGGCCACGTCATCGGAAAATTAGAGAGATGCCCCATGATCATGGGAAGGTAGCCCCCGTCATTAGATGGCCATACGGATTAGTCCGAGCATGAGGATTCAGTGAATGGTCTCCTGGAGAGATGTGGAATAACGAATGGGTTTATTGAAGACACATTTATTCAAGTTGAACATTGACAATAAAAAATGATGCAAAGTTTAGGAAGTATACATGTTCAACAGATGGGTATCTTGGGAGAATCTCGGGAACAGTTGGTTATTAAAGATGGGTTCATATCATTTTAACACAACAAAACAAAGCTCATGTAAGGAAAGTACAGTAGGACAGAACTGACAATGAGTAAAATGATAATTATGAAGATAAATTGATAAAACTCAATTCCGAGTCGGACATCTGAAACAGATTCCCATGATACCGAAAAGAAACACGTCTCCAAGTTTGCCGTCGATTCTTCGGAATTCGGCGAACTGGA
Source organism: Caenorhabditis becei (assembly GCA_900536315.3). Classification (NCBI taxonomy): domain Eukaryota; kingdom Metazoa; phylum Nematoda; class Chromadorea; order Rhabditida; family Rhabditidae; genus Caenorhabditis; species Caenorhabditis becei. The sequence continues at coordinate 430,078 of LR539525.1, forward strand.
AGGCATGTCTCACGTGGACAATCCCGTCGAGTACTTCTGTGAGGAATGTACTGGGCAAATAGTTTCCTTCTGGCCATTTCAAAGACATAAACTTAAAGTCCTTCATCGTGTCCATCGAGATCCAGAGTTTCAGCATTCTGTTCAGTTGAGCAGCCGTTGGTTGCTCAATGTTAGACAGATAAATCTTGTGATATTGTGAGTCTAGGATGGTATTGAACTGAACCCATCTGGCATCACTAATCTCAACTTCTTTCTGTTGGAATATCCGCGAACACTGGAATCCCTCTGTGGCTGGGGATGAAATTTTCATTTTGTTCCTGATGGTCAACTCCTCGAAGATGAACTTCATGTCTTCGATGGACAATCTTCCTTCAGGTACCGTGTTTAGATAGAGTTCGTCAATGGTCTTTGTGTACTTCCACACGGGAATGGCCTGGATTGCCGTCCCGACACTACGGACACGGATATCGTCCACTTTCCGAAAAGTTTCAATCAGGTGTCTGATGGGACGTTCTCCCAGGGATTCGAAACTTTGAGTGCTTTCAAACAGCACCACTTGTCCTCCATCTCCACGATTATCACTCCAGACCACTTCTACATTTGACCCATTTAGTTCCGTTTGATCCAACTCATCTTCTTGATAACAGAACATCTCGAACTTGTTCACATAAAAAATGAAATCATCCAATGCTTTGAATCGGAAATCCAAATGATCTAGTCGAGCATTTGCGGCACCTACTAGGATTCTGGTCCTTTCAGAGCAGAACGAAAGGCTGATTCTGAAACAGACAATTAAAAAAAGTAAAAGTAAGGTCAACTTACAGATCGAATGCTTCGAGATGCTTCAAGATTTCCAGTTGAGCCAGAAGTGGGATTCGGAGGAAAGGGAGACGGGACATGTTGGTAGAACGAGGAAGATACCAATGGGAATCAGAAGGCACACACGATATTAGATCAGAGATTGAGGTCAGTGAGAGATGCAGACAGTCAGAGAGCACGGCCACGTCATCGGAGAAGGAGAGAGATGCACCATGATCATGGGAAGGTAGCCCCGTGCGCAATGCAAACGCGCTCTGCTAGACTGCAAAAAGTTCACATGTCACATTCGGTGTTCCTTACCGTAACACTACCGTAATCCCAGAGTCTGTTGTTTATTGGAACAGATTCTGGAAAGATTTTTGAGTACCGTAAAACCTCTATTAGAAGGGCACCCAATAGTTTGACTTTGAGCTTTTCTATCTCAAAAACTAGAAGAGTTATCAAAAAGTTGTCAACTGCAAAGTTGTAGACGAAGATTAGAACTACAACTTTGCAGTTGACAACTTTTTGATAACTCTCGTAGTTTTTGAGATATAAAAGCTCAAAGTCAAACTATTGGGTGCCCTTCTAATAGAGGTTTTACGGTAATTAGTGACAAATTTATTGAGAATTTAAATAGGAGATACAGTTGACAGTTACAATAAACAGATTCTAGGAGTTATTCAAAGTTTAGCTGCGAATCTTGAAGCAGAACACATCAAACAGAATTTGCACTTTTGCCCGTCTCCCATCGATTCGTTGAACTTCGGCTATCTTGGATTCACGCCTTTCATGAACTATTCCATCGAGAGCTTCTGTCAAGAACTCCGCGGAGAACTCCTGAGGTCCTGGTCGCAAACCCAGTCTCAGAGCTTTCAAATGCTTCATCTTCTGCTTTGACATCCACAATTTCAGCAAGTTGTTCAATTCAGCGGCTCTTGGTCTCTCCATCAAATCCAGAGATATGTTTTGGCTTTTGGACTTTAGAATTGTATCGAACATCACCCATTTGGCATTGGGAATGCATACTCTTTTGGGTTGGAATCCTTCGGAAAATTGGAATCCATTGAGGACTGAGGGGCAGATTTTCAGGTTTCTAATGATGGTTAGCTCTTGGAATATGAATTTGAGCTCTTCTTGAGAGAGCTTTTCATCGGTTGCAGAAATGGAACTCAGACTATCGACTGTTTTAGTGTACTTCCAAATGGGAAGATTCCGGATTGAGGTTTTGTAGGTGTCGATGCTGATGCACTTGACTTTCCGGAAGGTTCCCATCACAAGTCCAGTTAGAAGTTCTTTCACGGAGTCAGAAACCCTTTCGAATAACACAACATCTCTGGCAACTTCTCGAGTATCAGTTCAGATCACTTTCAGATCAGTTTCTTGGCTACAAGACATCCGGAAGTGCGTGTTCACGTAGATTCTCAAATCATTTGATCCGTTGAATCGAAAATCCAAATGATCCAACCGAATATTCGCGTATTTCACTAGATTCTTGGTTCTCGAAGAGCAGATTGACAAAGTGATTCTGAACATTAAAACAGATAATAAAAGTGAAAGATTTTGAAACTTACAGATCAAATATGTCTACATGCTTCAAGATTTCCATTTGAGCAACAAAAGGGATTTGCAGAAGAGGGAGATGGATCATGTTGGAATTGGAAGAGAATGAATAGAATGAATGGGAAGACAGCCGCATGAGAGAGATTGGAGGTGGTAAGAGACGCAGACAGAGAAGGCCACGTCATCGGAATTGGACAGAGCATCTTACAATCGGACCTTAGGAACTTTGAACTGGCGCCATTTGGAACTTTGAACTGGCGCCATTTGGAACTTTAAACTGGCGCCATTTGGAACTTTGAACTGGCGCCATTTGGAACTTTGAACTGGCGCCATTTGGAACTTTGAACTGGCGCCTTTTGGAACTTTGAACTGGCGCCAATTTGAACTTCGAACAGGCGCCAATTTGAACTTCGAACAGGCGCCAATTTGAACTTCAAACAGGCGCCAATTTGAACTTCGAACAGGCGCCCTACCGAACTTTGTACTGGCGCCCTACCGAACTTTGTACTGGCGCCCTACCGAACTTTGTACTGGCGCCCTACCGAACTTTGAATTGGCGCCAATTTGAACTCTGAACTAGCGCCATTTGGAACTTTGAACTGGCGGCTATTTCAACTTTGTACTGGCACCCTACTGAACTTTGAACTGGCGCCATTTGGAACTTTGAACTGGCGCCTTTTGGAACTTTGAACTGGCGCCTTTTGGAACTTTGAACTGGCGCCTCTTGGAACTTTGAACTGGCGCCTCTTGGAACTTCGAACAGGCGCCAATTTGAACTTCGAACAGGCGCCAATTTGAACTTCGAACAGGCGCCAATTTGAACTTCGAACAGGCGCCCTACCGAACTTTGTACTGGCACCCTACCGAACTTTGAATTGGCGCCCTACCGAACTTTGAATTGGCGCCAATTTGAACTCTGAACTAGCGCCATTTGGAACTTTGAACTGGCGGCTATTTGAACTTTTTACTGGCGCCCTACTGAACTTTGAACTGGCGGCTATTTGAATTTGAATCTCGAAACTTCACCTTCATGTTCCATTGTGAACCGTTACCGGTTTACAATCTCGGGACTCCTCCCCTCACACCATCTTATTGTCTACCGCCAAGCAGCTGGCTCACAAGCGCCCGCCACGACGCTCGGTGGTTCTACAAAAATATCCAGCTAATATAAAGCTTAGGGCCAGAAAAACCCCGGGTGACTTTCCGCGGTACCGGAATATGTCGGTACATACCGTAAACGGCGGTTTAGTTTCCCGATTTTGAAGTACGACCGGGTTAGATGAAGCTGTGTGCTGATTTCAGTATTTTTATGAGAAAGCTTGTATTTTTTCAGTCATGTTGCTTTTTTTACTGTCCTATTTTGGTCAAGTTTTGGCAGAATTAAATTTTTTTCCAATTTCCGGCTCTCGAACCTTGGTGTCGATTTACGGTAAACAAGGCGTTACCCGTAATTTCGGAGCATCGTATCTTTATTTTATTTTTTATATTTTTCTCATTTTCATCATTTTTACCGGATTTTCACCGATTTTTGCACTTTTTCTTTTGAAAAAAGCAGGAAAATTGTGTTTTTTATGTTTTACTCTCTTCGTTTCGTGTTTTTCATGGTTTTTCTCAATCCTAACGTCTATTTTTCAGAAAAAACTCACCAAAGTGACAGTTTTTAGTCGAAAAGCAAGGGAAATTGTCGCCGCTTGGCAAAAAACCGACATCTTGTCGTAAAGAAAGAAAAACCTCTTGAATTATCGCTTTCCCGCTTCGCGGCGACAATTTTTCCTTGCTTTTCGACGA
>LR539525.1:440685-470015 GCA_900536315.3 Caenorhabditis becei
CTTCACGACAAAAGTCTTTTTTTTTGCAAAGCGGCGACATTTTTCCTTGCTTTTCGACGAAAAACTGGCATTTTGGCGGTTTTTCTGAAAAATAGACGTTAGAAGTGGGAAATACATGGCAAAACACGGAACGAAGCGAGTAAAACATACAAAACACAGTTTTCCTGCTTTTTCAAAAGAGAAAAGTGCAAAAATTGGTGAAAATCCCATGAAAATTATGAAAATGAGAAAAATATAAAAAATAAAATAAAAATACGATGCTCCGAAATTACGGGGAGCGCTTTGTTTACCGTAAATCGACACCAAGATTTGAGAGCCGGAAACTGGAAAAAATTTTAATTCTGCCAAAACTTGACCAAAATGGGTCAGTAAAAAAACAAAATTGACACAAAAAATATAAGCTTCCTCATAAAAATAATGAAAACAGCACACCGCTTCACCTAACCTGGTCGTACCTCAGAATCGGGTAACTAAACCGACGTTTACGCTATGTACCGACATATTCCGGTATCGCGGAAAGTCACTCGGGGTTTTTTTGGCCCTAAGCTTTATATTAGCTGGATATTTTTGTAGAACCACCGAGCGTCGTGGCGGGCGCTTGTGAGCCAGCTGCTTGGCGGTAGACAATAAGATGGTGTGAGGGGAGGAGTCCCGAGATTGTAAACCGGTAACGGTTCACAATGGAACATGAAGGTGAAGTTTCGAAATTCAAATTCAAATAGCCGCCTGTTCAAAAAAAAGTTCAGAAAAGCGCCAATTCAAACTTCGGTAGGGCGCAAGTTCAAAGTTCGGTAGGGCGCCAGTTCAAAGTTCGGTAGGGCGCCAGTTCAAAGTTCAAATAGCCGCCAGTTCGGGAAACTTCAAATAGCCGCCAGTTCGGGAAAGTTCGGTAGGGCGCCAGTTCAAAGTTCGGTAGGGCGCCAGTTCAAAGTTCAGAATGGCGCCAGTTCAAAGTTCGTTAGGGCGCCAGTTCAAAGTTCGTTAGGGCGCCAGTTCAAAGTTCGATAGGGCGCCAGTTCAAAGTTCGATAGGGCGCCAGTTCAAAGTTCGTTAGGGCGCCAGTTCAAAGTTCGATAGGGCGCCAGTTCAAAGTTCGATAGGGCGCCAGTTCAAAGTTCAAATAGCCGCCAGTTCGGGAAAGTTCAAATAGCCGCCAGTTCGGGAAAGTTCGGTAGGGCGCCAGTTCGGGAAAGTTCGGTAGGGCGCCAGTTCGGGAATGTTCGTTAGGGCGCCAGTTCAATGTTCGGTAGGGCGCCAGTTCAAAGTTCGGTGATGGTAAATCTAAAGTTGAAAAGAATGCAATGTTTTCTTCAAAAAACATTTTGATTAATTTCATTTGTTTTCGAATTCGAGTCACTCGCGTCCTCCAATTTCCAAGCAACTGTCCTGGTTGCTTGGTGAATCCACTTCCCACATGAGTTATGGTTTCTCCCGTCACCTGGCTCCCCGTTGGCTCCGCCCACTGGCTGTGCGCGTCCTTGCTTCTCCATGCAACTGTCCGGTTACCTAGCAATTCCACTAAAAATGAGTTATGGTGCGCGCATCCAGCCGGCTCTGCCTCCTCACAGCCCCGACTTTACTTCAATGAGATTAGAAGATCAGAATTCGAAGAGAGCCAACAGGAAGGAATTGGTGAAAAGGGAGAAGTGGAAGAAGTATGTTGAATGGAAAAGTGAATGAATGACATGGAGCCAAGGGAATCTAGATAGATCTTGATTTTTTCCAATACAAAATCTGACCTTGTCGTCTTACCTTGAATTCAGAGAACGTCTGCTCAACATTTTTCATTCAGAGGATACAAATTAGTGAATCGGAGCGGGTTCCTAAATACGCCCTTGGTGGTCGACTATAAATCTTTCGGGGCAGCGGATAGGATGACCTAGAAAGTAAAGTTTCGATTCGGAACACTTTGCCGGAAAGTTTGTCCTTCCAAATGCAATGTTCTTTCAGTTATTCCTTTTCACGCTGAACTTTGATTTTCTGACCTGACTGTTATCAAATTGCTAATCAGCATAACTGAATATTCATGTCATTATGATAACTAATCACCCCTATCCCTCTGATAACCATTCCCCATGCTGCTGTCCTTTCTAACCTTCCTCTCTTTTCCATTTCTAATTGATTCATGTCTTGAGACACCTACCAAATGTCCATGTCCCACTGTCCGGTACATAGATCAGATTGGAATTGCAAACTTGGAATACGGTTCCTATCTGGCTAACAGGACTACAACTAGGCCAAGGGTTACTGTAACTGATGAATGTCAAATATTGGCTGATGTCTCTGAACTTGACACTCAAAATCATTATCTTATGGTTTTCAGAGAAGGCGCGCCGCCTATCTTTGTGAGTTTCTAGCTTTCCAGATCAAGAAGATTGTAAAGTTAAGGCTAAACGTCTATCAAATGACACTGATAAGGTCATCCAGCTATCAGATATCACATGTGCAAAAGTTGAGGAGGAATATCGGTGGCAGTATTTCAATGGAACCATCAATGATTTATCTGTAGCGGTCCAAAGCAATGAAGAGTGGTGTTCGTGTAATTTCACATTTGGAATTCATGACCAAGTTAATTTGACAACTCTGGCATGCGACAAGTTCTCCACTGTTGTTCGACCAATTCCAGGCTGGACCGTAAAAGCAACACTGGAAGCTTTTCTGGAACGAATGTCCACAGTTTTCTCAGTAAATCAATCACTCAGTTAGCTGAGGAACAGTTTTTTGAGGTATCTCCAACTGATTCACTTGTAGTCGACGATCTGATGTGTGTGAATGGACAATGGTATTATAACAACTATGCTCTGCCGAGTAGAACCAATTTCGAATTTACTACTGATGAAAGGACATTTTACTGTGGTTGTTCAGCAATGGATAGACTATTTGAGTACACTCTGGATCCAGAAGGTGCTTTTGCTGATTATACAATCAGAAACGCGGTCAGTTCGTATAGTGAAGAAACTTGCTCGACAGATGTGAAATGCTCAAATCCAAACGATACACTGGTGATCTACAACTACAATTATAAGACGTTCAGTGTAAGTGACAATTTTTGAAAAAGAGGTTCTAAGAAAACGTGCTTTCTGAAGTATCCACCAGGTACTGAACCTTCAATGTCATGTGCCAGCTCTCCACTTTCGAGCAGTTCGGACTCTCCAAAGTTTTGGTATATTGACGGAGTTATGGTCAATGACCCTCGGGCGGCCTGCTATTGTGAGCATACTGTAAACTTTCCAGAGTAGTTAAAATTTCAGCTAACACGTGTCCTTGCTCGTTTGCGTTTTTGGACCAGACTTATTACAAGAACTACATTGGATCTCATCCATCCTTGGAGAATATGACGTCATTGTATCATTTTGAAACTGCTTTCCCAATATCGTATGACTCAGTGACGGATAACGCGTGCCCAGAATACGTATGGTTTCTGAGTAATGGAATTATCATATTCGACAAAACTACAGCTACAGTGGTAGGTATATTCTCTGAAACTGAGATAAAAAATGAATTTACAGTTTGATAAGAACTGGATGACCGTCTCTTGTTCGAGTGCCACGAAAAAATGGACAGTGGAAGGGCAGGAATTCGAGCAACTCTATGCGCTTGGTTATTATGAACTTTAACCAGAATTTTTTTTGTCAAGTAGCGCTACATTTGAAATCTAAACGTTGTGAAGAGTACACTGTTATGTATGTATCGTGTAGTGTATTGATTTATCTATTCCTTCATGAATTCACTCAATTCTCCTCTCCTTCTACTTGTTCTTCGCGTCCTTCAATTTCCAAGCAACTGTCCTGGTTGCTTGGTAAATCCACTTCCCACATGAGTTATGGTTTTTCCCGTCACCTGGCTCCCCGTTGGCTCCGCCCACTGGCTGTGCGCGTCCTTGCTTCTCCATGCAACTGTCCGGTTACCTAGCAATTCCACTAAAAATGAGTTATGGTGCGCGCATCCAGCCGGCTCTGCCTCCTCACAGCTCCGACTTTACTTCATTCGCAAAAGATGCAGTCCTCCTGGATGGTCGTCTTTCTTGTCTTCTTCTTACTGAAGCTCTCGGTCGACTCGACCGAGCCCTACGCTTGCATCGACTCTACCACCTGCTGCTTGTGGCTGAATGATACTGCAACATTTATCAACTCAACTGGCAGCTCTCTCAGTTATCAGGGAGAATGCTGCTCAAAGAGCAGCATGTTTCATCTGAGCATATCGATATTCAAAAATAGCTGGCACACTCTTACAACCGACGATCAGAAGATGACAGTTCTTTCTTATCTGAACAGCTCAGCCAACTGTCAGCTGCTGAACCAAACAAGTGAGTTGATGGTTTAAGATAAAAGGGTACTGTATCTGGTTTTCAGTCAGAACTACTACCTCCCCAACGTCATCAGAGCTTTCTACTGAACCTGCAACGACGACAACTGAAGGTGAGGTTGACGCACACTTTCATAATGTATCATTTTTTCTAGACTCTGGAACCACAGTCAAACTAGAGTGCAAATGGCTGAAAAGAAGCATTAACATGGAAATTGGGAACGGGTCTTATTATCAATACAATGGTGAATGCTGCACACCCGAAGCGCTGATTGCTATTCATAGCTACAATGTCAGCTGGCAAAACTTCACCAATGTGGAGCAGTTTCTGGCTATTCAAAACATCTCAGCTTTTTGTAATTGGAAAACGGATGAGACCAGCAGCACGGAGCCCATGAAGTCTACAGTGACAACGACAACAAGCAGCCCGTCAAAAGCAACTACAGTAACCTCGACAACTTCTCAAGGTACAGAAATCAGGTCATAGAGATCTCATGAGTTGTGAACTTCAGAATCGACGACTAGCTCAACCTCCTCGTCTAGAGCTGCCACTTCAGAATCCTCAAGTGCCCGAATGACAGAGTTGCCCCTAGCTACCAGTACCCATTCAGATTCCATGCCGACCAGCACGGCAGTGACATCAAGCTTGTCTGAATCTCCAGCCAGCACTCTGACTTCTCTGTCTCCAGAATCCACCTCTTCTGCAGATTCCACAACAACTGACTGTGAGTTGAAGTGTTGAAAAAGGTAAAGTCTAATTTGTGATGTTGTAGACCCATCCTCTCAAAAGCCGGTCTCCACTGAGCTGACAACACTGGAATCAAGTACTGAAGTCTCGGATACCACCTCTTCCACCAGCTCACCAGAACCTTCTCTGTCAACCGCAACTCAAGAAGTTTCGGATTCCAGTACATCCACGAGCACTACCACAGATTCCATCTTGACTTCGTCGAGTAGCTCAATCGAGTCCACTTCAACATCGGAAACTACTACCACCAGTTCGGAGTTCAGCGTCTCTGCCTCTACAACTTCGGAATCTCCTGAAACGTCTTCTATGGCTTCAGAAGTCTCAACTTCAACTGTCGACATTTCTGAGTCCAGTCAGTCTACCACGGCCAGTACTACCCATGTCACCTCCAGTTCATCCAGCACTATCTCTTCGCATACGCCTGAATCCATCACTGAACTTTCATCGACTACGGAGACTTCAACAACAGAAAGCAGTACCTCAACGGTCACTGAAACGGACAACACCAGCACTAGTTCTTCCACGATCGAATCAACACTGGAGACCGGATCTACTTCTGTCACTGACACCCCATCAACCGATTCATCGACATCTTCTGAAGATATTTCCAGTTCAACTGGTTCTACTCCTGAACCTTTCACTAGCCCCAGTTCGACAGTTAGTGCCAGCACCTCATCAGAAACTATCTCTACTGGCTCTCCGACAGCAACGACTGAAATGACTTCCGGATCAGCAGAACCATCAGATGAGCTTTCAACCAACACGACAGATTCTGAATCGACTGGTAATAGTAGAGCATCAAAAAGTTACCCAAATGACAATTTTCAGACTCGGCATCAACTTCTAGTTCGGAGTCCAGCAGCGCTTCTCCATCAACTTCGGAATCTCCTGAATCGTCCTCTTCATCCGTCACTCAAGAAGTCTCGACTTCAACTCTGGACGATTTGGAATCCAGCAAGTCTGTGGAAACGTCTTCTTCATCAAGTTCTCCAGAAGTCTCTTCCTCATCGATTTCAACTGTGGAAACTACAGCAACCAGTCAGTCTACCATGGGAAGTACTTCCGACGACATCTCCAGTTCGTCGAGCCTCGAGTCATCGATGGTATCCAGCACTGAACTTCCATCGACCACGGAAGTTGCAACAACCACAAGAAGTACCTCAACGGTCACTGAATCGGAAAACACCAGAACTGGAGAATCTTCTGCATTTGAATCGACAACGGAGACCAGATACACTTCTGCCACTGTCACCCCATCCACCGATTTGTCGACCTCTTCTGCAGATCTTTCCAGTTCAACTAACCCCACTGCCGAAGCTCTGTCTAGTACTTCTGCATCTTCCTCACCGGTCTCCACCACCTCTGAAGATCGTCACTGCATCAGCGAGAATGTCTGTTGTTACTGGCTTGCTGATACCAATGTCATCTGGAAGGCCTTCGGTGCGGAAATTCACTACAATGGGGAATGTTGTAACGAGGCAACTGTTCTGCTGGTTGGATCCATGTTGAATTACGAGACGCCTGAAGACGAGAAAGGTTTATGGTTGCACGATGCATGGTCCAAAAGAACCTGCTGGATTGATTTGGGATTCGGATGTGAGTTGAAGATTTGAAAAAAGAAAGAATCCAATCTGTGAGTTTGTAGATCCAACTTCTCGAAAGCCGACTTCTACTAAACAGACAACGTCAGAATCCAGTACTGATGCAGCAGAATCCACATTTGAAACGGCATCTACGGCTTCATCCAGTACTCAAGATGTCTCGACTCTCGACGCTTCTGAGTCCAGCAAGTCTACCAGTACTACCAATGTCATCTCCAGTTTGTCAAGCCTCCAGCCATCATTGGAGTCCAGCACTGAACTTCCATTGACGGAGACTTCAACAACCACAAGCAGATCCTCGTCGGAACGTCCTTCCTTTTCGGTCACTGAATCTGACAACATCAGCACTGGTTCTTCCACAATTGAATCAACAGAGACCGTATCCACTTCTGTTACTGTCACCACATCCACCGATTCGTCGACTTCTTCTGCTGATCTTTCCAGTTCAACTGGCTCTACTGCTGATCGTCTCACTAGCCTCAGTACGACAGTTAGCCCTAGCCCCGTATCAGAAACCTCTACTTACTCTCCGACGACAACGGCCGAAGTGACTGGAGGAGCCGACCCATCAGATTCTGGATCAACTGGTTAGTTGGGAAACTAAAAACTACTATGATGGACAACTTTCAGGTCCGTCATCAACTACCTCAGATCCTGTTCCCTCGCCGAGTTCTCAGTCATCCACGATCAAAAGCTCTGAACACCCAACAACAAAAGGACCATCGTCGTCGCTGAGCACAACTTCAACTGCGACTCTGGAGACGTCATCAAGCCAAGAATCAATGACAAGCTCAATCGGATCTACCGGAACATCAACACCATCTGCCACGGAGTCAACTGCTGGTACTTCTACTCACTCGACCCCTGCTCAGAATCCAGCTGGATCTTCTACCGATGCCACCACAATCAACCCGCCAACATCCGTTGATTCCTCTGCCTCAACGTCGTCGTTCGGATCTTCTGATTCTGGAGAATCCACGTCAACGAGATCCAGCGATCCAACGCCAGCTTCTACTGAAAAGGCCGCAACAGCTTCTGAAGAAACAACGTCGGCAAGAGATTCTGCATCATCGTCAACCGTCAGTCAGCCTTCTGCATCAACGGATACATCTGAATCCTCCTGGTCCCTGTCCTCCATCGCCACGTCGATTGGAAGCTTTTTCACCACCACTCCGGAGCCTGTTCAGACCACGTCATCCGATCCTCGTTCTCCGGAAAACTGGTCAGCCGTCGGAACCCCGATTTTCCTGTCTCAAAATGAGATTGTAAGTTCAATGGAGCGCACTTACATCAATCCCTTGTTCAGATCATCTCGGAAAGTCTTCTGTACTTTCCCAATTGCTCTACCATTTTGAAGCAACTGATCTACAACCTGAAAACCGAGAAGACGAGGACGGAACTGACGTCGGACACGGAAACTTGCGTGAGTTGAAAATTGAATTCACTTATGAATACCTGAGGGTTCTGAAGACCACGTCGACAACAAGTGATTTGGGAAAGCCGTCAGGCTACACGTGGATCAGCGCCGGATCAACCAAGACGCTCAACACTGGCGAGATTGTGAGGGACAGTTCTGTAGAGCACACTTGCATTTTTAATTTCAGCTCTTGTCGGAGGCCTTGGTGGCGTGGCCCAATTGCACAACAACCCTAACTTCCGTGCTGTTCGATCTCAGCACCAACTCCAGCAGAACGGAAGTGAAATCGATGGACGAATGCGTAAATTATCAGTGATAAGCGCAAAATACTAATAAGAATTTCAGGAGACCCAGCCAATCAGTGCGGACAGCACACCGAATCTCCAGTGGCCCGAGAAGACACCTGGAACCAGGACTTCGAGTAATGGAGAAGTTGTATGTGGTTATCAGTAGAGCGCATTCTCAATCCATTTACTTTTCAGATTTTGGCGAACTCCTACAAGGAGTTTGCGAACTGCAAGACTCAAAACGTGGAACTCCGCTTTGACCCGAAGACCAACAGCACCAGGACACTGCTGAGTGTGGATCCGTCGGGATGCGTGAGTAGAAACATCTCTTATTTTATCAATTATCACTTCAGCTGATATTTGTGACTCCGGCGCCAGTGCTCTGCAAGTTTCCAAATCTTGATCTCCGAAACACCCGAGAGCCCAGCAAGGACTCGATCAAGCAGTATTATCTGCCCGGCGAAAAAATCACTGTCATCTGTAAGAAATACTTTGTCCAGTCCAAGGCCCGCCACCCTCTCAGAATTTATGGGTGTCGGGACGACGGATCCTGGTCCTCGGTTCCGGACGTCTGCGTCCGTAAGTTTTGAATAACTCGGTAAAAATTGTATTCAATATTTTTCAGAGGACATCAGCGACGAACGAATTGCGTTCTACGAAAAGAGAAGGAGGGAGAGAGAACTTTGACGGTCTGGTGCTCCGTGCCCGCCTCAAGTCTCCAGATCGCCAGTTCAACCGCCCAAGCTTCCCATCCGTGTCCCCTTCTCTTCTCTCCTTCTCTTTTCGTAGTTCCTCGTCAAGCAGAAAACGTGTCCAGGCTCCCCATTCCTTCTCTTCATCCGATCTCGTACATTCTTCAGTGAAATCCTGATGTTGTCTGAATCCGATTGTATCTGAACCTTCTGGCCGTAGAGCTTCTGTAAACTCGTTTCTCTTGTATCTGTTCCAATTCCGATCTCATCTGTTCAAAATTCTTTGAAACCATTCTGTGTGGAGAATAAACTGTTGCTTTGAGACAAGTATTGTTCAAGTTTCAGACAGGGTCAATCTGACGGTTCAGAGGAATTTCGACACTTCATTCAAGATTCTTTTATCTAGGCTTCTGAAAATCCTCACAATTTGTTGAACCTCCTTCTGTCCGTCAGCTTCTATTTCGGTCAACTTCCAGAGTCTTGAAGAGTTCACGTTTTCAGAGCCACGTGACCATCAATTTGTTGACAAGTCCCTACTTTTTCTCAAAGCTCACAACATTATTGAATCAAGAAGTGCTCGCTGAGCCGGTCATAAATTCCCAGAGCATAAAGTGCTTTCCTTCTTTAGGCTTTTAGGCTCCCAGAATTAGCATCGATTCAAAAATTTTCTTCACTTAGCAACCCGTCCGGTTGCCTGGCAAATCCCCTTCCGACGATTTACTACCGGCCTCTCCGTTTCCCTTTTCCATTCACAAAACGGAATAGCAATCATAATCAAAACATTTATTTAGAAAACAAATAAAAACAAAAATAAACATGCCATTTTGGATGTGCCGTCGTTTTTGACTTTTTCCTCTGAAATACCAATTATATTGTCTATTTACTCTAGAAAGAGCACCTACTTATGCAATTGTCTTCTGCACGTGTACACCTTGAATGGCTGTTTTTGCAGCCTTCCGCATCTGATGGACGAAAACTGATGACAGGTTGAACCAAATTCTGAAAAAGAAAAAGTTCCGTTTCAAACGATGAAGCTGATAAGGAGACACTCACTTCTTGCATGATGTCGTGGAAGATTCTGAGCAGAGAAGCATGACATCTGAAAGAATGGGGTTAGAGGAAGGAGTTGGGAAGGGGCTTACCAGAAACATCTTCTTATCGAAATTAGTAGAGGATGTCCGACTGAAACGCAGGCTTTTTGAGCACTTGGGACATCTAACCGTACTGCAATTGGTTCCCAGAGCTCTCCTGAATATCAAATAATCTAGTTGCAAATGCGCTCTATTCAACTTACAGTCATTATGCATGGGAAGGAAGTCGTGGGATTGATTGGGTTCGGAAACTACTCTCCAATCCAGGAATCACTAATAACAGGTTACTTCAAAGAAATCGAATTGGTCTTCTTCTGAGGACCCGAAAGGCTCACCAGTTGGCTGGTCTCACATTTTGTGAATGAATATAGTGGGATTGAAGGGAAACGGACAGGCCGGTAATAAATCGTCGGAAGGGGAATTGCCAGGCAACTGGACGGGGAGCCAAGGAGAGCTAAGAGCTTGCGGAGCCAGTCGTAAAGTGCTTTTGCTATGAGACAGCGGGCTCTTTTCCTTTCCATTTAGCCTTAGCATCGATTCAAAAAGCTTCTTAGCAACCTGTCCGGTTGCCTGGCAAATCCCCTTTCGACGATTTATTACCGGCCTCTCCGTTTCCCTTCAAACCCACTATATTCATTCACAAAATGTGAGGCCAGCCAACTGGTGAGCCTTTCGGGTCCTCAGAAGAGGACCAATTCTCTATTTCTTTGAAGTTCCTGTATTTGGATTTGCTGAAACTTGAGTGAAAAGCTAGTGTTGCACAACGAAAAAATAGTAAGTTCAATCAAGTTTATGCTCATCTAGAGAATGCTTTGAATTCCAGATCATCACGAAATTGGTGAGAGGATTCAGCACAATAGTTGATATGGAACCCCGGGACCTACGTCAGAAATCAAGTCAGAAGACAAGCGACCCGTATGCATATGCCTGGAGGACGGAACCAATGAAAAAGATCGATCTCTTCCCGACCACCACTTTTTTATAGTAAATAAAGATTTCTCACACTATCGAATAGAATAATCAGTTAGGGCATCATGTTCAAGCTCTTGGTCTACACAGAGAGTTCATATGATTCTGTTTCAGCTGACTGACTTCTGTACTAGAGAAACTGGGAACATGTCTTTCGGTGTATTCCGATAATTTCTCAGTCCCGATTTCATAATCACTATCAGAAAAAAGTGCTGATAAGTTCACTAGGGGGTGTGTATGCTCATTCGGATAGATTTGGCTGTGGCTGAAACTTGGCAGCAGGATAGGTAAAGGATCCAATAGATGAGATCCGAGAGCTTTTTTATGGGATACGCTTCTGGTGACCGCTAGATGCGAGAAAGTGCGCTCAGTTTTCAGTTTGATAGCATTTCACGTGAAACATTACTCGTTTCTACGAGAAATTAGGTCCGACAACTGGTCTAACACTTTTTTGCATGAAGCGGTCACCAGGAGCTTATCCCATGAATCAGCTCTCGGATCTCAGCTAGCGGTACCGTAACCCACACTGCGGTCAAGTTTCAGTCTAATCTATCTAGGTCACCCCAAATACTTCTCGTTTGAACATCCCTGTACTTTGTCAAGAACAACATTTTGTTCATAATAAACACATTTATTGATGGGGAACAGCAAAAAAAAACCAAAAACTGCGTGAGGATATCGGTCATTGAGCCATTTTCCGACTTTCTCTTCTGAAAAGTTAACAATTTTGTCTGACTACTCCAAGAAGCATACTCACTTTCGCACCAATTTAGAATCGGATCCACCATCTTCCATTTTCTTTGCATGCGCAGACTTTGAAGGGTTGTCTTCTTACATCCTTCAGTGTCTGATGGAGACTTCTGGAAGAAAAGGAATATGAAAATGTTCTACAAAGAGGTAAATAACTCACCGAGATGTTCTTCTCTCCTTCTGAGCTCACAGGTTCTGATGAATTTGGTTCTTCAGATAACCTTTCTCCAAAGAACAAGACGGCGGTACAGTTAGGAAGAAATTGGTTTCCAATGCCTTCCTGAAAACCAAATCATCTTGATGAAAGTGCCATCTCTACTGAAGCTCGTACCTATTCCACTTTTTCACGCCGGTATTGATTGTTGACGTTGGTCTCTGGGCTCCAAATGTACTGCTATTGTGCTGAAAGCGTTCCCTCATTTCGCGATTATCTGGAATTCAGAGCATTTGCTAGATGAGCATGAATTTGATTGAACTTACAATCTCTCCGTTGGGACACATTACCAACTCATTAAGCTTCTAATAGCAAACAGAAAAACAGAATAACTTCAAAGAAATCGAATTGGTCCTCTTCTGAGGACTCGAAAGGCTCACCAGTTAGCTCGCCTTACATTTTGTGAATGAATATAGTGGGTTTGAAGGGAAACGGAGAGGCCGGTAATAAATCGTCGGAAGGGGAATTGCCAGGCAACCGGACGGGTTGCTAAGAAGCTTTTTGAATCGATGCTAAGCCTAAATGGAAAGGAAAAGAGCTCCGCGGAGCACCTGTTGCTTAGCAAAAGCACTTTACGACTGGCTCCGCGAGCTCTTAGCTCTCCTTGACTCCCCGTCCAGTTGCCTGGCAATTCCCCTTCCGACGATTTATTACCGTCCTCTCCGTTTCCCTTCAAACCCACTATGTTCATTCACAAAATGTGAGGCCAGCCAACTGGTGAGCCTTTCGGGTCCTCTGAAGAGGACCAATTCTATTTCTTTGAAGTTTCCTGTTATTAGATTCCTGGATTGGAATGGTTTCTGAACCTAATGGAACCAACGACTTCCTTCCCGTGCAAAATGAGTGTAAGTTGAATATAGCACATTTGCATAAAGATTATTTGGTTTTCAAGTGAGCTCTGGCAACCAATTGCAGTACGGTTAGATGGCCCTGTTGCTCAAAAAACCGCCGTTCCAGTAATATACTCACCCAGTACAAATACCGAAAAGAAGATGTTCTGGTAAACCCCTTCTCAAACCTTCCTCTGAACCCATTCTTTCAGATTTCATGCTAATCTGCTCAGAATCATCCACGACATCATGCAAAAAGTGAATGTCTCCTTATCAGCTTCGTCGTTTCAAACGGAACTTTTTCTTTTTCAGAATTTTGTTCAGCCAGTCATCAGTTTTCGTCCATCAGATGCGGAAGGCTGCAAAAACAGCCATTCAAGATGTACACGTGCAGAAGACAATTGCATAAGTAAGTGCTCTTTCTAGAATAAATAGACAATCTGATTGGTATTTCAGAGGAGAAAGTCAAAGACGACGGCACATTCAAAAATGCTTGTTTATTTTTGTTTTGATTTGTTTTTTGAATAAATGTTTTGATTATGATTGCTATTCCGTTTTGTGAATGGAAAAGGGAAACGGAGAGGCCGGTAGTAAATCGTCGGAAGGGGATTTGCCAGGCAACCGGACGGGTTGCTTAGTGGAGAAGCTTTTTGAATCGATGCTAATGCAGGGAGCCTGAAAGCCTAAAGAGGGAAATCACTTTATGCTCTGGGAATTTATGACCGGCTCCGCGAGCACTTCTTGATTCAATAATACTGTGAGCTTTGAGAGAAAGTAGGGACTTGTCAACAAATTGATGGTCACGTGGCTCTGAACTCTTCAAGACTCTGGAAGTTGACCGAATTGACTGACATAAAGATGTTCAACAAATTGTGAGGATTATCAGAAGTTTAGCTGAAAGTCATCTGAATGGATACTCGTTGGGTCCGGCTGACACTTTAATGAAATGACAGATTCCTTTGAAACTGTCTGGTTGACCCTGTTTTGAACTTGAACAACATTTGTCTCCAAGCAACAGTTTATTCTCCACACAGAATGGTTTCACAACATTTTGAATAGATGAGATCGGAATTGGAGACAAGAGAAACGGTTTGCAGAAGCTCTGAAGCCAGGAGATTCAGGTACAATCAGATTCAGACAACATCAGGATTTCACTGAAGAATGTACAAGATCGGATGAAGAGAAGGAGTGGAGAGCCTGGACACGTTTTCTGCTTGACGAGGGACGACGGAACGAGAAGAGAAGGGAGAAGAGGCACGGGCAATCTGGAGGCGGGCACGGAGCACCAAACCGTCACAACTCTTGCCTCTCCTTCCTTCTCTTCTCGTAAAAAGCGATCCTCTCGTCGCTGATGTCCTCTGAAAAATGGTGAATAGAATTTTCACAGAGTTATTCAAAACTTACGGACGCAGACGTCAGGAACCGAGCTCCAGGAACCGTCGTCCCGACAATCGTACATCCTTAGAGGATGTCGTGCGCGCTTCTGCACGTGGTACTTTTCGCAGACGACCGTGATTCGTTCTCCCGGTTTATAATATTGCTTGATCGAGTCCTTGCTGGGCTGTCGGGTGTTTCGAAGGTCGAGGTCTGGAAAGGGACACAGCACTGGCGCCGGAGTCACAAATATCAGCTGAAGTGATAATTGATAAAACGATAAGAAGTGTTTCTACTCACGCATCCCGACGGATCCACACTCAGCAGTGTCCTGGTGCTGTTGGTCTTTGGGTCAAAGCGGAGTTCCACATTTTGAGTCTTGCAGTTCGCGAACTCCTTGTAGGAGTTCGAAAGAATCTGAAAAGTAAGTGGATTGAAAGTGCGCTCTATTGATAACAACATACGATTTCGCCGTTTCCTGAAGTCCTGGTTCCAGGTGTCTTCTCGGGCCACTGGAGATTCGGTGTGCTGTCCGCACTGATCTGCTGGGTCTCCTGAAATACTTATCAGTATTTTGCGCTTATCACTGATAACTTACGCATTCGTCCATCGATTTCACTTCCGTTCTGCTGGAGTTGGTGCTGAGATCGAACAGCACCGATGTCAGGGTTGTTGTGCAATTTGGCCACGCCACCAAGGCCTCCGACAATAGCTGAAATTGAACTATGCAAGTGTGCTCTACAGAACTGTTTCTCACGATCTCGCCAGTGTTGAGCGTCTTGGTAGAGCCGGCGCTGATCCACGTGTAGCCTGACGGCTTGCCAGATGCACTTGTTGACGATGTGGCCTTCAGAATCCTCAGGTACTCATTAGTGAATTCAATTTTCAACTCACGCAATCTTCAGTGTCCGACGTTAGTTCTGTCCTCGTCTTCTCAGTCTTCAGATTGTAGATCAGTTGCTTCAAGACACTGGTACAATTCGAATATCTTAAAAGACTTTCCGAGATGATCTGAACAAGGGATTGATGAAAGTGCGCTCCATTGAACTTACAATCTCATTTTGAGACAGGAAGATCGGGGATCCGACGGCTGACCAGTTTTCCGGAGAACGAGGATCCGTTGACGTGGTCTGAACAGGTTCCGGAGTAGTGGTAAAGAAGCTTCCGATCGACGTGGCGATGGAGGACAGGAACCAGGAGGATTTAGATGTCTCCGCTGTTTCAGAAGGCTGAGTGACGGTTGACGATGATGCAGAATCTCCGGTCGACGTTGGCTCTCCAGAAGTTGTAGCGGGCTTTTCAGTAGAAGCTGCCGTTGGATCACTGGATCTCGTTGACGTGGATTCTCCAGAATCAGAAGATCCGAACGACGACGTTGAGGCAGAGGAATCAGCGGGTGTTGGCGGGTTGATTGTGGTGGTTTCGGTGGAGGATTCAGCAGAATCAGAAAGATCAGAACTCGATGACAATGGTGCTGGAGTTGTTGTCTTGCGCTGAAATGTCATCAGAATCAGTAACCCATATCTGAATCCTTATTACTTACACAGCCTTGGTCGTCAACGTACACATCCGTTCGGGTGACGTTGGTTTCCACAGTCCAAATCAGCTGGTAGAGCACTGTGGTGCAATTTTGAAACCCGATAAGGGCTTCGCTTAAAATCTGAAAACAAATATCATTCGAGAGATTTATGGTTCAGTTGACTCACTATATCCCCATTTAGAAGTTTTCTCGGTTCCATCGTTGGCCAGGTGAATGGCAGTGAAACGGTATTCGTGGAGGAGGTGGAGGTGACTGGGGACCGGGTTGACGACGACAATTCAGGAGACGTTGAGGACTGAAACGAGCTGTGTTCCGATGTTCTGGTGGACGATTCAATGTCAGTTGTTGCAAATCCATCCGATCTTGGAGTGGAAGCTCCAGTTGTTGACTCCGAGGCAGGTCCTGTTCCAGTTGATCTTTGACTCGCCAAAGAGGCAGACGCTGAATGTTCAGAGCTTTTGGTCGTCGAGGACTGTGATCTGGTTGAGGATTCCGCGGCAGATTCAGTCGATGACGAGTCTGAAATTTGTCATTTGTGTCACTTTTCAATGTCCTCGTCTCACCAGTTGATCTAGAATCTGTCGTCTTGGTTGAGTACTCGGCTGACGGGTTGGCTGCTCCAGTAGTCACTTCCGTCGTTGCCGTCGGAGAGCCAGTAGAGGTTTCTGATGCGGTGCTGGTGCTAATTGTCGTACTGGGGCTTGTGATAGGATCAGCAGTGGAACCAGTTGAACTGGAGATATCTGCAGAGGAAGTGGTGGATCCGGTCTCCGTTGATTCAATCGTGGAAAATCCTACAGTGCTGGTGTTGTCAGATTCAGTGACTGAAGAAGGTGGATGTTCGGTTGAGGTACTTCTTGTGGTTGTCGAAGTCTCCGTCGTCGACGGAAGTTCAGTGCTGGACTCCAATGATGACTGGAGATTTGGCGAACTGGAGGTGACATCGACCATGAGAGACTTGCTGGATTCCAAAGCGTCGAGAGTTGAAGTCGAGACTTCTCGAGTACTGGAGGAAGAGGACGATTCAGGAGATTCCGAAGTTGTAGTGGCAGAGACGCTGGACTTCGAACTGTCAGTTGGAAAATCAAAGGGAGTGGTTTCCGATGTTGAACTGGATTCGATTGAGCTACTCGATGAAATCAAGATGGCATCTGTGGAACTGTCAGTTGTTGTTGTACTGGCTTCCATTGCTTCCTGAGTGCTTGTGGTTGTTGAAGTCTCCGTCGTCGATGAGAGTTCCGTGATGGATTCAGACGCATTTGGAGAGGTCGTATCGGATTCCATTGATGGCTGGAGGCTCGACAAACTGGATGTGTCTTCGGGAGTACTTCCCATGGTAGACTGACTGGTTGCTGAAGTTTCCATAGTTGAAACTGATGAGGAAGAGACTTCTGGGGAACTTGATGAAGGTGACGTTTCAGGAGACTTGCTAGATTCCGAAGCATCCAGAGTTGAAGTCGAGACTTCTTGAGTACTGGATGAAGAGGACCATTCAGGAGATTCCAAAGTTGATGAAGATGAGACACTGGACTCCGACCTTGGAGGATCGAAGTGAGTAGTAGTTGATGACGAGTCTGAAACTTGTCATTTGTGTCATTTTCCGATGTCCTCGTCTTACCGGTTGGTTCAGAATCTGTGGTCTTGGTTGAGTACTCTACGGACGAATTGGCTGCTTCAGAAGTCCCTTCAGCCGTTGCAGTCGAAGAGCCAGGAGAGGTTTCTGATGCGGAGCTGGTACTAACTGTCGAACTGGGGCTTGTGAAAGGTTCAGGAGTAGAACCAGTTGAACTGGAGATATCTTCAGAAGAAGTCGACGAACTGGTAGATGGGGCGACAGTGGAAGAAATAGATCCGGTCTCCGTTGTTGATTCAAATGCAGAAGATCCTCCAGTGCTGATGTTGTCAGAAGTAGAGACCGAAGAGGATGGATGTTCCGATGAGATGCTTCTTGTGGTTGTTAAAGTCTCCGTAATCGATGGATGTTCAGTGCTGGATTCAGACGTATATGAACTGGAGGTGACATCGGGAGTACTGGCCATGGTAGACTGACTGGATTCCAAAGAGTCGAAAGTTGAAGTCGAGACTTCTGAAGGCATAGAAGACGTTTCAGGAGATTCCGAAGTTGTAGAGGCAGAGACGCTGGACTCCGAACTGGTGGTAGTAGTTTCCGATGTGGAAGTGGATTCGGTTGAGCTACTCGATGAAGTCAAGATGGCATCTGTAGTACTGCTTCTAGTGGATGTATTGGATTCTGTAGTTTCTTGAATTGAGGTTGACAGAGTAGACTCTTGATAGCTGGCAGAAGCTGTTGACAAGGTTCCAGTTGTTCCAGTACTTGATTCCAGTGTCGTTAGCTCATTGGAAACCGGCTCGTGAGAGGATGAATCTACAAAATCACAAATTAGACTTTCATCTCCAACACTTTAACTCACAGTCAGCTGTTGTGAAATCTGCAGAAGAGATGGATTCTGGAGTAAAAGAATTCCGAGTGCTGGCGGGAGATTCCGACAAACTTGACGTCACTGCCGTGCTGGTTGGCGTGGAATCTGAATGGGTACTGGTAGCTAGGGGCAACTATGTTATTCTGGTACTTGAGGATTCTGAAGTGGCAGCCGTAGACGAGGAGGTTGAGCTATCCGAAGTCGATTCTGAAGTTCCCAACTCATGAGATCTCTGTTACTTGATTTCTGTACCTTGAGAAGTTGTCAACGTTACTGTACTTGACTCTGACGTATTGCTCATTGGGGATGTCACTGTAGACGTCGTGGGCTCCGTGCTGCTAGTCTCATCCGTTTTCCAATTACAAAAAGCGGAGATGTTTTGAATAGCCAGAAACTGCTCTGCATTATCGAATCGCGTCCAATTGATATTGTAGTTATGAATAGCAATCAGCGCTTCGGGTGTGCAGCATTCACCATTGTATTGATAATAGGATTCGTTTCCAATAGCCATCTTGATGCTTCTTTTCAGCCATTTGCACTCTAGTTTGACTGTGGTTCCAGAGTCTAGAAGAAAGGATACATTCTGAAAGTATGCGTCAGTCTCACCTCCAGTTGTCGTCGTTGCAGGTTCAATAGAAAGCTCTGTTGATGTTGGGGAGGTGGTAGTTGTGACTGAAAAACAGGTATAGTAATCTGATTAGTTGGGCTTTCTACTGACTTGTTTGGTTCAGCAGCTGACAGTTGGCTGAGCTGTTCAGATAAGCCAGAACTGCCATCTTCTCATCATCGGTTGTAGAAGTTCTCCATGTTGAGGAATATTCCGATGTCATCAAGACCGCAAAACTTTCCTCCCTGCAACACTCTCCCTGATAATTCAGGAAAGTGCCAGTTGAGTTAATGAATGTAGTAGTGTCGTTGAGCCATGAGCAGCAGAAGCGAGAGTTGTTATCGATGCAAGCGTAGGGTTCGGCCGAATAGACCGGGAGCTTTAGTAAGAAGAAGACGGAAAAGGCGACCATCCAGGAGGACTGCATCTTTTGCGAATGAAGTAAAGTCGGGGGCTGTGAGGAGGCAGAGCCGGCTGGATGCGCGCACCATAACTCATTTTTAGTGGAATTGCTAGGTAACCGGACAGTTGCATGGAGAAGCAAGGACGCGCACAGCCAGTGGGCGGAGCCAACGGGGAGCCAGATGACGGGAGAAACCATAACTCATGTGCAGAAGTGGTTTTACCAAGCAACCCGGACAGTTGCCTAGATATTGAAGGACGCGCCAGGTCCTGAGCGGCACCGTAACTCATAAAGAACTAGATCTCCCAGGCAACCCGAAAGGTGTGGATGGAGAAAGAAGAATTCAATAAACAATAAAATTGAAAGATAATCATGTATTTCTGACAAGTTGTTCAATTCACAAACAGAGGGAGTTCAACTTGGGAACATCACTATTCGCGTAATCGGTAACCAATGGCGAACAATTGATCAAACTCCTGCCCTTCCACTGTCCATTTCTTTGTAGCGCCTGAGCAAGTAGCTGCTAGTTTGGTTTGCCCGAACTGAAATATTATTGTTAGTTTTGTTTTTGTCACTAAATTCTGACCACTGTAGCTGTAGTTTTATCGAATATGATAATTCCCTTGCTATAAAAGTTCATTTTTTCCGGACAAGCGTTATCAGTCCACATAAAACTTGTCAATGGGAAACTACTTTCAAACGTATACATTGACGTTATATTCTTCAAAGACGGATGAGTTCCAATGTAATTCTCGTAGAATGTTTCATCAAGAAAAGCGAATGAGCAAGGACACGTGTTTGCTGAAATGCTCTTTGTTCCGGGAGTTCGAAGTATTCTTACAATAACAGGCCGGGTTTGGGTCATTGACCATAACTCCGTCAATGTACCAAAACTTTGGAGAGTCCGAACTGCTTGAAAGTGGAGAACTGGCACATGATATCGAGGGTTTAGTGCCTGGTGGATACTGTAAAATAACAATTCTCCTTTTCAAAAACTGTCACTTACACTCATAGTTTTATAATTATAACTGAAAATAACCAATGTGTCATTTGGATTTGAGCATTTCACCTCTGCCGAGCAACTCTCCTCACTGTACGAACTGATAGCTCCTCTCATTGTATAATTTGCATAAGCACCTTCCGGATCGAGATTGTACTCGGCAGACTCCATTTGTGGGCAACCGCAATACATGTCGCTATCAGCAGAACCGTAGGTAAAAAATAAATCAGCTGGTGTAGCATAGTTGTTGTAGTACCATTGACCATTCACACACGTTAGATCATCTAAGATTAGAGAATTGGTTGGAGATGTCTTAAATCTAACGCCTTTCTTCTTAGGTTTAGTCACTGACTCACTGTCAAGTAAGTGGGAAATCGTTCTAGGAAAGCTATGAAAACTGCCCTCACGTTTCCGTTTGCAATCGGCTCAGCCACAGAGGAAAACTTGTCACATGTCAGATTGTTCAGCTTGACACCTTCACTGAATCTAAAAGAAGAATTGCAAGTACACCACTCCTCATTGCTCTGAACAGCCACTGATAAACCGGCAAGACTAGCCCCGTGGTACTGCCATTGGTGCTGATTTCCAACTTGACTGCAGGTAATATCTGATAGCTGGATGACCTTATCAGTATCATTTGACAAACGTTTAGCCTGAACTTCAAACTATTCTTCTTTCAGCAAGCTATCAACTCGCAAAGATAGGCGGCGCGCCAGCTCTAAAAACCATCAGAAAATGATTTTGAGTGTCAAGTTCAGAGACATCAGCCAATATTTGACATTCATCAGTTACAGTAACCCTTGGCCTAGTTGTAGTTCTGTTAGCCAGATAGGAACCGTATTCCAAGTTTGCAATTCCAATCTGATCTATGTACCGGACAGTGGGACATGGACATTTGGTAGGTGTCTCAAGACATGAATCAATTAGAAATGGAAAAGAGAGGAAGGTTAGAAAGGACAGCAGCATGGGGAATGGTTATCAGAGGGATAGGGGTGGTTAGTTATCATAATGACATGAATATTCAGTTATGCTGATTAGCAATTTGATAACAGTCAGGTCAGAAAATCAAAATTCAGTGTGAAAAGGAACAACTGAAAGGACATTGCCATTGGAAGGAAACATTTTCGGTCAAAGTATTCCAAATCCAAAACTTTCTTTTCTAGGTCATCCTACCCGCTGGCCCAAAAGATTTATAGTCAACCGCCAAGCGGGTGTAATTAAGGAACCCGCTCCTCTGAATGAAAAATGGTGAGCAGACATTTCGTGGATTCAAGGTAAGATAACAAGGTCGGATTTCGAATTGGAAACGATGTAGATTGTAGATTTCCTCATTCCCTCATCATTCATGTTTTCAGACCAATCGACATCACTTTTCCATTCAACACAATGCTTTCACTTCTCCCATTTCCCACCAATTCCCGTCCATTGCCTCTCTCACAAGACTTTTCATCTCATCGAAGTAAAGTCGGGGCTGTGAGGAGGCAGAGCCGGCTGGATGCGCGCACCATAACTCATTTTTAGTGGAATTGCTAGGTAACCGGACAGTTGCATGGAGAAGCAAGGACGCGCACAGCCAGTGGGCGGAGCCAACGGGGAGCCAGATGACGGGAGAAACCATAACTCATGTGAGAAGTGGATTTGCCAAGCAACCAGGACAGTTGCCTAGAAATTGAAGGACGCGAGTGTCCTGGTTTCAGAAACAAAATAAATCAATCAAAATACGATACGATTTGAAGAAATCAAAGCAATATTTTTAAATACTAAAATGACGTTATGGTCACAATCAAGAGAATACTCTCCTCTCCTCCTCTTTTCGTAGTTCCTCGTCAAGCAGAAAACGTGTCCAGGCTCCCCACTCCTTCTCTCCATCCGATCTTGTACATTCTCCAGTGAGATCATGATGTTGTCTGAATCTGATCTGAATCCGATTGGATCTGAATCATCTGGCTTCAGAGCTTCTGCAAACCGTTTCTCTTGTCTCCAATTTTCTCATCTGTTCAAAATGTTGTGAAACCATTCTGTGTGAAGAATAAAGTGTTGTTTGGAGACAAATGTTGTTCAAGTTCAAGAAAGGTTCAATCCGACGGTTTAAAGGGATTCTAATGCTTCATTCAAATTCCACTCGGATCGATAAAGTATCCATTCAGATGATTTTCATCTAGACTTCTGAAAACTCTCAAAATTTGTTGAACATCTTCATACCAGTCAGCTTCCATTTCGGTCAATTTCCAGAGTCTTGAGGAGTTCACGTTTTGAGAGCCACGTGGAAATCAAATTGTTGCCAAGTCCCCACTTTCTCTCAAAGCTCACAAAATTGTTGAATCAAGGAGTGCTCGCGGAGCCGGTCATCAGTTTCCAGAGCATGATGTGTATTCCATCTTTAGGCTTTTGAGCTCCCAGCATAAGCATCGATTCAAAAAGCTTCTTAGCAACCCGTCCGGTTGCCTGGCAGATTCCCTTCCGACGATTTATTACCGGCCTCACCAGCCCTTTTCCCTTTTCCATTCACAAAACGTAATAGCAGTCATAATCAAAACATTCATTCAAGAAACAAATCAAAACAAAAATAAACAAGCCATTTTGGATGTGTCAACGTCTTCGACTTCCTCTTCTGAAACACAAATCAGATTGTCTATTTACTCTAGAAAGAGCACTTACTTATGCAATTGTCTTCTGCACGTGTACACTTTGAATGGCTGTTTTTGCAGCCTTCTGCATCTGATGGACGAAAACTGATGGCTGGCTGAACAAAGTTCTGAATAAGAAAAAGGTCCGTTTCAAACGATGAAGCTGATAAGAAGACACTCACTTCTTGCATGATGTCGTGGATGACTCTGAGCAGAGAAGCATGACATCCGAAAGAATGGGGTTAGAGGACGGGTTGAAAAGGGGTTTTGGTTTACCAGAAACATCTTCTAATCGGTATTGGTTGAAGGTGTCCATATGACTGGAACGAAGGCTTTTTGAGCACTTGGGACATCTAACCGTACTGCAATTGGTTGCCAGAGCTCTCCTGAATATCAAACAATCTAGTTGCAAATGCGCTCTATTCAACTTACAGTCATTATGCATGGGAAGGAAGTCGTAGGATTGATTGGGTTCAGGAACTATTCCAATTTAGGAATCACTAATAACAGGTAACTTCAAAGAAATCGAATTGGTCCTCTTCTGAGGACCCGAAAGGCTCACCAGTTGGCTGGCCTCACATTTTGTGAATGAATATAGTGGGTTTGAAGGGAAACGGAGAGGCCGGTAATAAATCGTCGGAAGAAGATTTGCCAAGCAACCGGACGGGTTGCTAAGAAGCTTTTTGAATCGATGCGTAGCCTAAATGGAAAGGAAAAGAGCTCCGCGGAGCAGATGTCTCCTAGCAAAAGCACTTTACGACTGGCTCCGCGAGCACATAGCTCTCCTTGGCTCCCCGTCCGGTTTCCTGGCAATTATCCTTCCGACGATTTATTGCCTCTCCGTTTCCCTTCAAAACCACTATATTCATTCACATAATGTGAGGCCAGCCAACTGGTGAGCCTTCTGGGTCCTCTGAAGAGGACCAATTCTCTATTTCTTTGAAGTTACTTGTTATTTTGTATGCTAGATTCCTAGATAGAAATTGTTTCTGAACCCGATAGAACCAACGACTTCGTTCCCATGCATAATAATTGTAAGTTGAACAGATTGCATTTGCAACAAGATTATTTGATATTCAGGTCAGCTCTGGAAACCAATTGCAGTACGGTTAGATGACCCTGGTGCTCAAAAAGCCGCCGTTCCAGTAATTTATGCACCCAGAACAAACACCGAAAAGAATATGGTTCTGGTAAACCTAAACCCTTTCTCAACTTCTTCCTCTAACCCCAT
Source organism: Caenorhabditis becei (assembly GCA_900536315.3). Classification (NCBI taxonomy): domain Eukaryota; kingdom Metazoa; phylum Nematoda; class Chromadorea; order Rhabditida; family Rhabditidae; genus Caenorhabditis; species Caenorhabditis becei. The sequence continues at coordinate 464,813 of LR539525.1, forward strand.
TCTTTCAGATTTCATGCTTCTCTGCTCGGAGTCATCCACAACCTCATGCAAGAAGTGAGTGTCTCCTTATCAGCTTCATCGTTTCAAACGGAACTTTTTCTTTCTCAGAATTTGGTTCAGCCAGCCATCAGTTTTCGTCCATCAGATACCGAAGGCTGCAAAAACAGCCATTCAAAGTGTACACGTGCAGAAGACAATTGCATAAGTAAGTGCTCTTTCTAGAGTAAATAGACAATCTGATTTGTGTTTCAGAAGAGGAAGTCAAAGATGAGGGCACATTCAAAATGGCATGTTTATTTTTGTTTTGAGTTTCTTGAATAAATGATTTGATTATGATTGCTATTACGCTTTGTGAATGAAAAAGGGAAATGGAGAGGGCTGGTAATAAATCGTCAGAAGGGGATTTGCCAGGCAACCGGACGAGTTGCTAAGAAGCTTTTTGAATCGATGCTAATTCTGGGAGCCTAAAAGCCTAAAGAGGGAAAGCACTTTATGCTCTGGAAATGTATGACCGGCTCCGCGAGCACTTCTTGATTCAATAATGTTGTGAGCTTTGAGAGAAAGTAGGGACTTGTCAACAAATTGAGGGTCACGTGGCTCTGAACTCTTCAAGACTCTGGAAGTTGACCGAATTGACTGACATAAAGATGTTCAACAAATTGTGAGGATTATCAGAAGTTTAGCTGAAAGTCATCTGAATGGATACTTTTTGGGGTCCGGTTGACACTTGGATCAAGTGTCAAAATCCCTCTGAACCGTCGGCATGACCCTGTTTAGAACTTGGGCCTCAACAACATTTGTCTGAAAGCAACATTTTATTGTCCACACAGAATGGTTTCAGAAAATGTTGAACAGATGAGATCAGAATTGGAACAAAGACAACAGAAACAAATTTGCAGAAGCTCTGGAGCCAGGAGATTCAGATACAATCGGACTCAGACAACATCAGGATTTCATTGGAGAATGTACAAGATCGGATGAAGAGAAGGAATGGAGAGCCTGGACACGTTTACTGCTTGACAAGGGACGACGGTACGAGAAGAGAAGGGAGAAGAGGCACGGGCAATCTGGAGGCGGGCACGGAGCACCAAACCGTCACAACTCTTGCCTCTCCTTCCTTCTCTTCTCGTAAAAAGCGATCCTCTCGTCGCTGATGTCCTCTGAAAAATGGTGAATAGAATTTTCACAGAGTTATTCAAAACTTACGGACGCAGACGTCAGGAACCGAGCTCCAGGAACCGTCGTCCCGACAATCGTACATCCTTAGAGGATGTCGTGCGCGCTTCTGCACGTGGTACTTTTCGCAGACGACCGTGATTCGTTCTCCCGGTTTATAATATTGCTTGATCGAGTCCTTGCTGGGCTGTCGGGTATTCCGAAGGTCGAGATTTGGAAAGGGACACAGCACTGGCGCCGGAGTCACAAATATCAGCTGAAGTGATAATTGATAAAACGATAATAAATGTTTCTACTCACGCATCCCGACGGATCCACAGTCAGCAGTGTCCTGGTGCTGTTGGTCTTCGGGTCAAAGCGGAGTTCCACGTTCTCGCTCGTACAGTTCGCGAACTCCTTGTAGGAGTTCGCAAGAATCTGAAAAGTAAGTGGATTGAAAGTGCGCTCTATTGATAACAACATACGATTTCGCCGTTTCCTGAAGTCCTGGTACCAGGTGTCTTCTCGGGCCACTGGAGATTCGGTGTGCTGTCCGCACTGATTGGCTGGGTCTCCTAAATGCTTATCAGTATTTTGCGCTTGTCACTGATAACTTACGCATTCGTCCATCGATTTCACTTCCGTTCTGCTGGAGTTGGTGCTGAGATCGAACAGCACAGAAGTTAGGGTGGTGGTACAATTTGGCCACGCCACCAAGGCTTCCGACAAGAGCTGAAAATGAAATATGCAAGTGTGCTCTACCGAACTGTTTCTCACGATCTCGCCAGTGTTGAGCGTCTTGGTTGATCCGGCGCTGATCCACGTGTAGCCTGACGGCTTGCCCAAAGCACTTGTTGTCGAAGTGGCCTTCAAAATCTTCAGGTATTCATTGGTGAATTCAATTTTCAACTTACGCAAATTTCCGTGTCCGACGTCACTTCGGTCCTCGTCTTCTCAGTCTTCAGGTTGTAGATCAGTTGCTTCAAGACACTGGTGCAATTCGGAAAGTACAGAAGACTTTCCGAGATGATCTGAAAAAGGGATTGATGCAAGTGCGCTAAATTGAACTTACGATCTCATTTTGAGACAGGAAGATCGGGGATCCGACGGCTGACCAGTTTTCCGGAGAACGAGGATCGGATGACGAGATCTGAACAGGCTCCGGAGTGGTGAAGAAGCTTCCAATCGACGTGGCGATGGAGGACAGGGACCAGGAGGATTCAGAAGTCTCCGTTGAATCAGACTTCTGACTGACGGTGGACGATGATGCAGAATCTCCGGTCGACGTTGGCTCTTCAGATGCCGTTGGATCACTGGTTCTCGTTGACGTGGATTCTCCAGAATCAGAAGATCCGAACGACGACGTTGAGGCAGAGGAATCAGCGGATGTTGGCGGGTTGATTGTGGTGGTTTCGGTGGAGGATTCAGCAGAATCAGAAAGATCAGAACTTGATGACAATGGTGCTGGAGTTGTTGTCTTACGCTGAAATGTAATCAGAATCAGTAACCCATATCTGAATCCTTATCACTTACACAGCCTTGTTCGTCAACGTACACATCCGTTCGGGTGACGTTCGTTTCAATTGTCCAGACTAGTTGGTAAAGTACTGTTGTACAATTCGCAAATCTGATCAGGGCTTCACTGAGGATCTGAAAACAGATAGCATTTCAAAGTTTATGGTCCAGTTGACTCACTATGTCCCCATTCAACAATTTTCTTGGCTCCATCGTTGGCCAGGTGAATGGCAAGGAAACGGTAGTCGTGGAGGAGGTAGAGGTGACTAGGGACTGGGTTGACGACGACAATTCAGACGATGGTGTGGGGTTGATCGTGGAGGATTCAGATGACTGAGTGGCACTTGGTGATGATCCAGAGTCTCTAGTCGACGTTGGCGAGGAATCAGATTGAGGGTTAATCGTAGAACTTTCAGCAGTTGACGAGGGAATAGTTGAAGAAAGTTCGAGAGCAGAGCTGTGTTGCAATGAGGTGATTCCTGTCGATTGATCAGTTCCTGAAGTGGAAGTACCAGCTGTTGACTCCGAGGCAGGTGTTGATGGGGCAGTGGTTCCAATTGAGCTTGTCGTTGATCCTTGGCTTGATGACGTCTCCAGAGTAGCAGTTGAAGATGTGCTCGACGACGACGACGGTCCTTTTGTTGTTGGGTGTTCAGTGTTCTTGATAGTGGATGGCTGGGAACTCGGCGAGGGAGCAGCAGCAGAGGTAGTTGTTGACGGATCTGAAAGTTGTCCATCATAGTAGTTTTTAGTTCTCAGCTAACCAGTTGATCCAGAATCTGACGGGTCGGTTCCTCCAGAAGTCATTTCAGCCGTTGCGGTCGGAGAGACAGTAGAGGTTTCAGATGCAGAGCTAATTGTCGTACTGGGGCTCGAGATTGAATCTGCAGTGGAGCCGGTTGAATTGGAGAGCTCTGCAGAAGAAGTCGGCGAATCGGTGGATGGGGTGACAGTGGTAGAAGTGGATACGGTATCCATTGGTTCGATCGTCTGAGAACCAGTGCTGATGTTGTTCGATTCATTGACCGAAGAGGATGAACGTTCCGATGAGGTGCTGACAGTGGTTGTTGAAGTCTCCGTAGTCAACGGAAGTTCAGTGCTGGACTCCAATGATGACTGGAGATTTGGCGAACTGGAGGTGACATCGACCATGAGAGACTTGCTGGATTCCGAAGCGTCCAGAGTTGAAGTAGAGATTTCTTGGCTACTAGATGAAACCAAAGAGGACGTTTCAACAGATTCCGAAGTCAAAGAAGACGAGACACTGGAACTAGTGGTAGTAGTTTCCGATGTTGAAGTGGACTCGGCTGAGCTACTCAATGAAGTCAAGATTGCATTTGTGGAACTGTCAGTTGTTGTTGCACTGGATTCCGTAGCTTCCTGAGTGCTTTTGGTTGTTGAAGTCTCCGTCGTCGATGAGAGTCCCGTGCTGGATTCAGACGCATGTGAAGAGCTTGAATCGGATTCCATTGATGGTTGGATACTAGACGAACTGGAGGTGTCTTCGGAAGTACTTCCCATGGTAGACTGATTGGTCGTTGAAGTTTCCACAGTTGAAATCGATGAGGAAGAGACTTCTGGAGATCTTGGTGAAGTGAAGGCCGTTTCAGCAGACTTGCTGATTTCTAAATCGTCCAGAGTTGAAGTCGAGACTTCTTGAGTACTGGATGAAGAGGATGATTCAGGAGATTCCCATGTTGATGAAGAAGAGCTGCTGGACTCCGAACTAGTAGTTGATGCCGAGTCTAAAAGTTGCCATTTGGGTCACATTTTGCTGCTGTACTCTTACCAGTTGATCCAAAATCTGTCGCGTCGGTTGAGTGCTCATCTGACGGTTTGGCTCCTTCAGAAGTCAATTCAATCGTGGACGTCAAATAGCTTGTAGAGGTTTCTGATGCAGAGCTGGTGCGAACCGTCGTACTGGGGCTTGTGAAAGGTTCAGGAGTAGAACCAGTTAAACCGGAGATATCTTCAGAAGAAGTCGACGAATTGGTAGTTGGGGTGACAGTGGAAGAAATAGATCCGGTCTCCGTTGTTGATTGAAATGCAGAAGATCCTCCAGTGCTGACGTTCCCCGTTTCAGTGACCGAAGTGATACTGCTTGCTGTTGTTGAAGTCTCCGTCGTCGATGAAAGTTCAGTGCTGGATTCCAAAGATGGTTGGATAATAGACGAACTGGAGGTGACATCGGTAGTACTGATCGTGATAGACTTGCTGGATTCCAGAAGATCTGCAGAAGAAGTCGACAAATCCGTGGTTGGGGTGACAGTGACAGAAGTGGTTCCCGTCTCCGTTGATTCAATAGTAGAAGATCCTCCAGTACTGATGTTGTCAGAAGTTTCCGTAGTCAACGGAAGTTCTGTGCTGGACTCCAATGATGGATGGAGACTTGGCGAACTGGAGATGACATTAACCATGGTAGACTTGCTGATTTCCAAAGAGTCGACAGTCGAAGTTGAGACTTCTGAAGGCATAGAAGACGTTTCAGGAGATTCCGAAGTTGTACAGTCTGTTCCAAAATTATAGGACCCCC